>SJYT01007175.1:43278-86663 GCA_006410635.1 Cephalophus harveyi | reverse complement strand
ATGGATGTGAGTCTGAGTGAACTCCGAGAGATGGTGATGAACAGGGAGGCCTGGCGTGCTGCGATTCATGGGGTCACAAAGAGTCGGACACGACTGAGCGACTGAACTGAACTGATGTATTGTTATCAGAAATGCATATGTTTAAGTTGAATCTGGCAAGGCAATTCCATTGATAATATCATAAGCTGATAAAATATAGATGAGAATTATTAAGATGTCCCTGGTGGCCCAGTGGTTAAGACTCCATGCTTCCACTGTGGGCAGCATGGTTTTGTTCCCTGGTTGGGGAGCCAAGATCCTACAGGCTCACATGCCATGTGATGTGGCAAAAAAAAAAAAAAAAAATGAAGAATTATGTAAAGTTGTTAATATTAGGAATTCCCAAACATGGACAGGGAGGCCTGGCGTGCTGCAATTATGGGGTCGCAAAGAGTCGGGCACGACTGAGCTACTAAACTGAACTGAACTGATAACCAAGGAAACAACGAAGACAAAAAGGGAGCTGTCATTCAACGCTTCCCTTGATTGGCTGTAAAATCTTAGAACCATTCCTTAGCATCAGTGAGCCTGAGTTTTGACACCAGCAGACTAACAGCAACAATAATAACTATGTAGTAAAAACAGTGCTGAGAGAAGAAATAAACAAGAGGCTTCAGAATCCCTTTTGGTTGCTGGAAAGACACTATGCCAGTACAGGAAGTTTCTACACGTCAGAATGGCTAAATCAAGACTGAGATTCTCCATGTGGCATAATGTAACTTCATTAAGCATCAGTTATAGCATGAAGATGAAGAGCCTTGAGGTTTTGTTAGAGGTACATGTGCTAAGAAGGCGTCAGCTCCTAAGAGGATCGTGCATTCAGTGTTTCCCCAGCAGAAGCCTGTGACAATATTTCATATGAAGGAATCTTTGCCTCTATCAGTCAGTTCAGTCGCTCAGTCGTGTCCGACTCTTTGCGACCCATGAACCGCAGCACGCCAGGCCTCCCTGTCCATCACCAACTCCCGTAGTTCACTCAGACTCACATCCATCGAGTTAGTGATGCCATCCAGCCATCTCATCCTCGGTTGTCCCCTTCTTCTCCTGCCCCCAATCCCTCCCAGTATCAGAGTCTTTTCCAATGAGTCAACTCTTCGCATGAGGTGGCCAAAGTACTGGAGTTTCAGCTTCAGCATCATTCCTTCCAAAGAAATCCCAGGGCTGATCTCCTTCAGAATGGACTGGTTGGATCTCCTTGCAGTCCAAGGGACTCTCAAGAATCTTCTCCAACACTACAGTTCAAAACCATCGATTCTTCAGCTCTCAGCTTTCTTCACAGTCCAACTCTCACATCCATACATGACCACAGGAAAAACCATAGCCTTGACTAGATGGACTTTGTTGGCAAAGTAATGTCTCTGCTTTTCAATATGCTGTCTAGGTTAGTCATAACTTTTCTTCCAAGGAGTGAGCGTCTTTTAATTTCATGGCTGCAGTCACCATCCGCAGTGATTTTGGAGCCCAAAAAGTAAAGTCTGGCACTGTTTCCACTGTTTCCCCATCTATTTCCCAGGAAGTGATGGGACCAGATGCCATGATCTTCGTTTTCTGAATGTTGAGCTTTAAGCCAACTTTTTCACTCTCCTCTTTCACTTTCATCAAGAGGCTTTTGAGCTCCTCTTCACTTTCTGCCATAAGGGTGGTGGCATCTGCATATCTGAGGTTATTGATATTTCTCCCGGCAATCTTGATTCCAGCCTGTGCTTCTTCCAGTCCAGCGTTTCTCATGATGTACTCTGCATATAAGTTAAATAAGCAGGGTGACAATATACAGCCTTGATGTACTCCTTTTCCTATTTGGAACCAGTCTGTTGTTCCATGCCCAGTTCTAACTGTTGCTTCCTGACCTGCATATAGGTTTCTCAAGAGGTAGGTCAGGTGGTCTGGTATTCCCATCTCTTTCAGAATTTTCCACAGTTTACTGCAAATCCCATGACCCATGTTTCTTTTTACATGAAAAACCACCAAGGTTCCCCCCAGAATAACTCCCTGTTGAGTAGATATTTGTGGTCAAGGTTCAGAGATTTTTTTCCCTGTAAATAGCTTGTGCTCTATCCACTTGGAGGTAAGTAGAGCTCACAGAATTTCAAAAGGCTGCTAGTGCCCAAGGCAATCCCTGCAAACTACCTGGGCAGGTAAGCAAATGGAGCAAGAAAGTCACACGCCACTTCCGAGTGACAAGGAAGGGCAGTGAGATTGGAATCCACACAACCGCAGTGCCTTACCTTTCTTTCTTATACATAAAGCATGGAGCTTTATTTGTTCACTAGTCTAATTGCTTTTTGGTTTCCCCTGTGGCACAGTGGTAAAGAATCCACCTGCCGACACAAGAGACGTGGGTTCGATCCCTGGGTCTGGAAGATCGCCTGGAGGAGGAAATGGCAACCCACTCCAGTACTCTTGCCTGGGAAATCCCATGGACAGAGGAGCCTGGCTGACTACTGTCCACAGGGTTGCAAAAGAGTCGGGCACTACTTAGCAACTAAACAACAGTTAACAACTTTAATAATATTAAATTTATTGAGATTCACTTCATACGGAACACTATTGTAAGCATATTAAGTATGTTAAACTCTTCAACCTTCACAACTCCATGGTGTGGACTCTGTTATCATTATTGGATTTTAAGTTGAAAAAAGCTGAAGAAAGGGTAAGACCCTTCCTGAGGTCACATAGCTAGTAAGAGACAGAAATTAGCTAGAGGGTGACTATCAGGATTGAATGCAATAAAGTATGCATGTAAAGCCCTGCCTGGCATATGGTACATATGTGCTACTATAAATATTAGTTGTTATTTCTAGGTCACGTTTTGCCCATGATGTCACCTTAGAAACAAGTATAGGAGTCTGTTGCAAGTTATGAGTAGGGAATGTAACATAAATAAAAGCACTGAACCTTGTTACTGAAATCCGGTTTTGTAGGAAAGGAACATGCTGGGTAAGGCAGTTCTAATTGTTTTCTAGGGACTCTTTCCGGAGAAGCAGCCAGCACAAACCAGTCACAGAGACATTGTCAAGACTAAAGTCAAGCTTAGGAGAGAAACAAATGCTGAATTCTCACAATGGCAGGGGAGTTATAAGAGAATATAAAGGGATAAATCTGTAACAGACACAGTCCCACTCCTTTCTAAAATAATCTAGAGTCACCTAATCCTTCTGTTTTTCTATTTCATAATAAAAGAGTCATTGGCTATCTATCTGCTCCTCAGATAAACCCATTCTATTAATATGAACTCTTAGAACATTTTTTCCATTCCCTGAGATACACTTAATTCTAATCCACTTTTGATTTCATCTTTAGCCAAGCTGAATTTTATGCATCTTTACTTGTATTGCCTCCAATTCTGTTTAAAACTATTCACTGAGTTCCTATTTTCTCCAAGATTTTTCCTGCAATCAAAAAGATTTATTCTTTAATGAACTTCATGGAAATACTTTTAAGGGTTTTTTTTCTTTCTTTCTTTCTTTTTTACAACTCTCCAACACAACTTTCTGTTCTGACATTTGTTAGAAATGAGAACTTTGTGGACCGTCTTGTGAGTTGTGATATTCTCAGAGAGATGATTCTTTCCTTCTTCAGAGGTCTCCCCTGAAGCCAAATAAATATTTCTCCAAAGAACACATACAAATAGCCAAAAAGTACATGAAAAAGATGCTCAGCATCACTAATTATTGGAGAAAAGAAAAGAAAAACTACAATGAAGTAGCACTTCGCACCAGTCAGAATGGTCACCATCAAAGCAATCTACAAACAGGAAATGCTGGAGAGGCTGTGGAGAAAAGGGGATCCTCTGGCACTGCTGGTGGGAATGTAAATTGATATAGTCAGTATGGCGATTCCTTAAAAAAACTAGGAATAAAGCTATCATATGACCCAACAATCCTGTTACTCGGCATGCACCCTGAGGAAACCATAATTAAAAGAGACGCATGCTGCCCAGTGTTCACTGCAACACTGTTTACAAGAGCCAGGACATGGCAGCAACCTAGATGTCCACTGACGGGTAAGTAGATACAGAAATTGTGGTACATACAATGGAATATTACTCAGCCATAAAAAAGACCCCATTTGGATCAGTCCTAAGGAGGTGGACCAACCTAGAGCCTATTATTGAATTAGTGAATTTAGCCTATTAGTGAATTTGATCAGAAAGAGAAAAACAAATATTATATATTAATGCATATATATGGAATCTAGAAAGATGGTTCTGATGAACTTATTTGCAGGGCATCATGGAGAGGTGGGCATAGAGTGCAGACTTGTGGACACAGTCGGGGAAGGAGAGGGTGGAATGAATTCAGAGAAAAGCGTGGAAACATATATATTACCATGTGTAAAACAGATAACCAGTGGATATTTTTTTAAAAGATGTGGTACAGATATACAATGGGATATCAACCATCCATAAAAAAAGAATGAAATAAGGCCATTTGCAGGAACACAGATGGACCTCGAGATTGTCATACTGAGTAAAGTAAGTCAGAGAAAAGCAAATAGCATGTGATAGCACTTATATATAGAATCTAAAAAATGTACAAGTGGACTTATTTACAACATAAAAATAGAGTCGCAGAGAAAATAAACTTATGGTTACCAGGGGGGCAAAGAGCTGGGGGAGGGATAAATTGGGAGATTGGGATTGACATATACAGCCAACTACATATAAAAGAGATAGCTAGTAAGTTCCTGCTGTATAGCCCAGGGAACTCTACTCAGCACTCAGTAGTGGCCTATACGGGAAAAGAATCTAAAAAAGAATATATAACTGACTCACTTTGTTGTACACCTGTAACTAACACAACATTGTAAGTCAACAATGCTATACCAATATACCAACTATACAAATAGAAGTTAAAAAGGGATTCATTCATTCAATGTTCAGCACCAATTATTTCCTAGGAGTTGGGAATGCAAAGATAAATAAGATGCCATAACTGTCTTGGACAAGATACTAAAAGTAAAGGAAAAAAGAGTAAAGGCAGAAATCAGCATAACATTGTAAGCCAACTCTACTTCAATAGAATAAGCTTTTAAAAGAGTAAAGGCAGAGCTGAGATTCAAATACAGAGCTGTCTGGCTCCAGCACTTGTGTTCATCTCACTGGGTTAGACACCCATTCACTGACTTACTCAGAGTCAGGCCCTGGGCGAGGTGACGTGGCCAGGAAGTCACCAGGGCATGCAGCAGCTGGGACTTGACCCCAGATCTTCCATACCAGCCCAATGTTCCTCCCACACCACTGCAGTCCTTGACTGGGTAGTTGCCAAAATCGGGCAAATACCGTGATAAACGCTAGTGGTAAAGAACCTGCCTGCCGAGGCAGGAGACTTAAGAGACCCAGATTTGATCCCTGGGTCAGGAAGATCCCCTGGAGCAGGGCATGGCAACCCACTCCAGTATTCTTGCCTGGAGAATCCCATGGACTGACAGAGCCCAGCAGGCATCCATAAGCTCACAAAGAGTTGGACATGACGGAAGCTAGTTAGCGTGCACACATGTAACATGATAAAGACTGAGTGGGGTTGGGGGTGTGGTCTCCCTTGGTTCAAAGGTGCCCAACAGAATGTGCAGCCCTTTCCAGGTCCGCCTTCCCGCCCCGCTGCTGCAAACGGACACCCACTTTGCACCTCGTCCTTTGCTTCTGCTTTCTTCCTGGGCTGCCTGCAAAGCACCAGGGACTTAGTGTAGGCTTTATTTATTCTTGTCTCCTTGAGGTTTTGCTTATGTATACTTTCCAGTTTCCAAAGTGCTGAAAGATATATTGTTGTTGTTTTTTTAATTCCTTCCATGCAGTTTATTGCAAGCCACTCACAGAATAACTCATTTTAGAAAGAGGTTGCTACAAATGCAGCACACACGTTAATTTAGGATTGTCCTTGCTGTTCTGTTAGAGCACCAGTCTTGACCTCTGAGATTTGCCTCACCTAATGAAGATTGCAGCAAACATGATTTTTGCCTGAATGTCTACTGTTTTAGAAGGAGGTTTAGGATTGCTTAAATACAGATTAAATCCATTTAATTGAGCAAGTGTGTAAGGTCCATTGAAATGCAACCATCAATAATGGAATCTCCCAGGTTGGAGGGTGAGGGGACAGCCAGGATGAATGAGACAGTCTATGCCCTCTGCGAGATTTTGGTTTAGTTTGAAGGGAGGCTGATGGAGAGAAGGGGTCAGCAAACTTTTTCTGAAAAGAGTGATATAGTAAATATTTTAGGTCCTATAAGCCAGAACATCTCTGTAACAACTACTCAATTCTGCCTCTGCAGCACAAGAACAGCCATAGACAATAGTAAACAAATGGAAATGGCTATGTTCCAATAAAACTTTATTTATAAATACAAGCAGTGGGCCAGATATGCCCCACCAGCCCTAATTTGCTGACACTTGGTTTAGAGTAAGGTCTCTGCCATGAGACTGCCCATGTTACACCCCACTGCCTCCAACTGTGGGAGCTTGGTCAACTCACTTAATCCCTCTAAGCCTTAGATTTCTTATCTGTAAGTAGGAATGGGGATAAAAGCCGATTCACAGAAATGTTCTGAAATTGAATGAGCTATGGCTTACATAGGGCAATGGCTGGCTCCTGGTAAGAACTCAATAAATGTTAATTATTTCACTAAGCCAAGAGCCCAATCAGAAGCCTCTCTCCAGTGGGGGCATCACAGGGATAGAAGTAGAGAAAGGGGATTGTAAACCATAAAGTGTTGTAAAGGAATTCCCTTAGAAATGAAAGGCTTACACAAGGCCCTTGTGAAGAAGGGTGTGAGGATCAGGGAGATTGCTGAGGCTTTTCCTGACAGTCTCTTCCCCCAACACATATGCCTGGCTTTGCTCTGCTCTCGTTACATCATGTGTGAACTTCTGTTCGGGTCATTGATGGTTCCTCTGAGGAAAACAAGAGTTAACACCTGTCCTCACTCCACCGCGAGCCTCTCCTTCTGGGATTTCAGGACCTTGAACAGGGCTGGGCTCAGTGTTAGGTGGTTAGTGAGTATTGTTTTGTATACTTTTCAGTGTTTAGGATTCTGTATGAGTGAAGAAACAGCTCTGCTATAACAGCTCTGAGCTGGATCTTACCCAGTCTCTGAAAGTCTGTTTTCTTTATTTCTAAAAGTCAAGGACAGATCCTGTAACACTTACAGAATGTTCTTGAATAACCAATTGACCCTGATTATTCAATGAATAATCTTCTTTTACTCATAGGAATGAAAAACAAAAGAAAGTGCCAAAGCGGAACAATCTTAGCATGGCAGTTCTGCAGTGGATGGTCGCCTTGCCACTAGACAGAGACCCAGATAAACAAAGTGAGAGGAAGCCAGACAGCCAGCTTTCCATCGCACCCCCGGTAGGCATCCTCCAGCGCCTTTCTGGCACAGCCTGGAAGGGAGCCCCAAATGGGGACACGGCTGTCATCCGCCTCAGTTCTAACAGACGCAGATCAATGAACCTGGCACCTAGCTCATCTTTATTTGGGTTGCTTTTGAAAGCCCAAGATAGGGAGAGCCACCGGGCTCTGCAACACAACGTGCTAGAGGCCTTGGCCAAAAGCTCTTCTGCTGTCTGCCTCTCTGCTGTGCTGAGTCATTCTCAATAGGGGAGGCGGCAGGAGGAAAGGGGCCTCTTTGCAAAGATGTGGAACCGGCCTAACTGTATCCCAGGTCTTTGCACAAACTGAGCATTGCTACTCACGGTCTGAGCCATGGAGTCAGGAATGTAGCAGAAGCGAAGAATGGGGGCCTCGTAGAAGAACAAGCCATTGTGTATCAGTGCCTGGGCAAGCTTAGCGCCCTCCAGAGGCTGACACACACGCTCACAGGAAATGCCCACAGAAGCTCCGAGAGCTTCACACCAGAGCCCTTCTTTACACTGGATCCCAGGTATGAAGGCTGCTATCTAGTCTTAACCTCCACAAGCCTCCAAGAGGTTCTGTCACTGCTTCACGTTCTCCCTGAGACCAGTCAGCACTTGCTGGACTTGCTTTTCTCAAACTGGGCCTCTCTCTTTCACCTCAGAACCTTTCCAAGTGCTACGCCTTCTCTCCGGAGCTTTCTTCTCCTCCCGACTCTGCTTCCTTCAGCCTTTTATCTTAGTAACTCAGTACTTAGATCTCAGTTCAAGTTTTCCTTTATCCAGCTTCACCTACGGAGAAGGCAATGGCACCCCACTCCAGAACTCTTGCCTGGAAAATCCCATGGACAGAGGAGCCTGGTAGGCTGCAATCCATGGGGTCGCTAAGAGTCAGACACGACTGAGCGACTTCACTTTGACTTTTCACTTTCATGCGTTGGAGAAGGAAATGGCAACCCACTCCAGTATTCTTGCCTAGAGAATCCCAGGGATGGGAGAGCCTGGTGGGCTGCCGTCTATGGGGTCGCACAGAGTCAGACACGACTGAAATGACTTAGCAGCTTCACCTAACCCTACAGTGTAGGTCTCTATCTCTCTTCAAACCTCTTACCTCAGCTTGTAATCACATTTATTAGCAATAAGTCAGTAGTTGATGCAGTGAGTGTTTTATCTCCATTGTTAACACAGTTCCTGGCTCTAGAGCTGACCTCTTGGGACTTAAATCTTATCTCCAACACCTACCAGCTGTATAACAAAGGCAAACCACCACATCTGCCTATGCCTCAGTTTATGCATCTATGTAATGGGTATTGGAATAGAATTGATGCTTTTGAACTGTGGTGTTGGAGAAGACTCTTGAGAGGCCCTTGGACTGCAGGGAGATCCAACCAGTCCATCCTAAAGGAAATCAGTCCTGAATATTCATTGGAAGGACTGATGTTGAAACTCCAATACTTTGGCCACCTGATGGGAAGAACTGACTCATTGGAAAAGACCCTGATGCTGGGAAAGGTTGAAGGCAGGAGGAGAAGGAATGACAGAGGATGAGGTGGTTGGATGGCATCACCGACTCAATGGGCATGAGTTTGGGTAAGCTCCGGGTGATGGACAGGAAAGCCTGGCATGCTGCAGTCCATGGGGTCACAAAAAGTCAGACACGACTGAGTGACTGAACTGAACTGACATCATAGAGTCGTTGGGATGATCAATCAAGTGAACCCCTGAGGGGCTGGCTCTGCCTCTTCTCCTTGGTGTTGACACCTGTTTGGGCTTCTGCATTCACAGGGATCAGTCAGTTTAGTCGCTCAGTCGTGTCTGACTCTTTGCACCTATGTGCATTCACAGGTCTAGTCTGAACCTAAGCCTTAACCACTCCTGACTTCTTGTTTCCACCAACTGGTTTTGCTGTCAGATTAGCTCATTTCTGCCTGCTCAGTCCACGATTTTTCGCTTCAGTCCTGACCCTGTTTCCAGCCCCAAAGCGAACACAGAGAATCACCAGCCCTGGCTCTCATCCAGGTTGCGATACCTGCTCTGGAGGAAGGGCAGAGAGGTGGCAGCAGGGAGGCACCAGATGGACCGAGCTCTGGCCTGAGCCACCACCACCAACAGGCTGGGAGTCCCTGAGGGCCAGAGATGACACGCAGAGCAGTGGGGAGACTCCTAAAGCCTGCCTTTCATCACGTTTCCCCCTCCGCCCCTCCCTGGCCTGGGCAGCAGGCTGTCACGCTCCCCTCCCTCGTGACCTGAAACAGCACTGAGAATTATGTCAGGGGTGTTTCCCACTATAATCGCTCATCTACTATGTTGTGATGACGTTTTACATGTTCAATTTTTATTTTATCTCAAATTAGTTTTTTAGAAGTATTTATTTATTTGGTCGTGTCAGATCTCAGTTGCTGCACACCGGATCTTCACGTGTCATGTGGGATCTTTCAGGGCAGCACGTGGACTCTGTAGCTGTGGCACACGGGTTTGGTAGTTGTGGCTCACAGGCTTCTTTGCTTCATGGCATGTGGGATTTTAGGTGCCCGACCAGGGATCGAACCCATGTCCTCTGCATTGCCAGGCAGATTCTTAACCACTGGACCACCAGGGAAATCCCTCAAAATAAATTTACACGAGGGCTTCCCAGGTGGCTCAATGGTAAAAAATCCGCCTGCCAATGCAAGAGATGCAGGAGACCTGGGTTCAGTTCCTGGGTCGAGACAATCCCCAGGAGGAGGAAATGGCAACCCACTGTAGTCTTCTTGCCTGGAGGATCCCATGGACAGAGGAGCCTGGCCGGCTCTAGTCCATAGTATTGCAGAGTCAGGCAAGATGAGGGACTGAGCACACAAGCAAATTTACATGATTTAAAACTGATCAGAAGCATAGAAAAGCTATGGAAAAGCTCTCTTCCCACTCACCTATACTCAAAGTCCCAACCCTTTCTGGGGGATGTCCACAGTCTATTGTGCGTCCTTCTAGAGAAAAAAGAAGTCACTCAGTCGTGTCCAACTCTTTGCAAGTCCATGGACTCTAGCCCACCAGGACGTCTGTCGATGGAATTCTCCAGGCAAGAATACTGGAGTGAGTTGCCATTCCCTTCTTCAGAGGATCTTCCCAACCCAGGGATTGAACCCAGAACTAATTGCAGGCAGTTAGTTTCTTTGCTGTCTGACCCACCAAGGAAGCCCTGCCCTTCTAGATATGGATTTGTGCCAGATATGGATTTGTGCAAAAATATCTGTGCAAATGATATATCATACATATTGCCCTGCACAAGGGCACTTCTTTTAATAAAGTGGTACCTTTGTTTCATTTTAAAAGGTAGAGACTGAAGGAGAAACAAAGATTCAAAATACCACTTGTCAACTTATGCTGATTCTTCAAATATTATTGATATATGACTCATTCTTCTCAAGGCAATAGCATTTTGTTCACAAAATTCAGAAAGGTCATCGTTTCAAAACCAAAGAAAAACTTTGGTCTTAAATGGATAATGGTACTTGTACAGAGCAGGCATTTATAACCAATAGTGATACCACAACTGATAACATTATTAGAATATTCTAAAAGAGAAGGCTGCCTAAGAGGCGCTGGTTATTCCTTCCCGTGTGCCCTGTTATCCCTTGAATACTATAATCACATCTGTATTCCATATTTATAATTGTGTGTTTGCATTTCTTTCCTCTTGAGTCTTATTTAGCTTTCAAGGCGCATGGACTCAATAGTGTCTGGAACATAACATGCAATCAGTCTTTGCCTTGTCAGTCTCTATGTAAAGGCATAGCTTCAACTCTTAAATATAAACAAGCAACCAAGGATGAACAGCCTTGAGGAAAGCTATGTCATAAGATCCAGGAAATAGGGGACCTAACACGAGAAGGAGATGGAGAGAATAACCAGGATTATGGCAGAAGTCAGTCCCAGGACCACAGCTGTGCAGCAGGCCTACGAAGAGACCAGAGGTAAAGGAGCAAAGGAACAGAGGATGTCTCCAAGGGAAAAGGTGATTAACAGGTTACCTGGGGCTTCCCTGGTGGCTCAGGGGTAAAGAATCTGCCTACAAATGCAGGAGACATGGATTTGACCTTTGGTCTGGGAGGATCCCACATGCCCCACACCAGCTAAGCAGCTAAGTGTGCCCCAACTACTGAAGCCCATACACCCTCGAGCCCATACTCTGCAACCAGGGAAGCCATCCCAGGGCGAAGCCTGCACACCGCCACTGGAGAGAGCCGCCACTCACCGCCACTGGAGGAAAGCCCGCACAGCAACAAAGACCCAGCACAGCCAAAAGTAAGTAGGTAAATAAAATTATAAAAAAAATAGGTTGCCTGATGTGTTTGATCATGTTGAGGGAAACTTCACAGCTTTGTAAGTGAGTCTGGCTGTAAATTGGTGATAAATACACAACATAAACTAAAGGAATAAAAAAGAATAACACAATCCTTAACTCCAAGAAAAACAAGCCCTTCTACAGGAAAGCAAGATAAACAATGCTTGACTAGACTTAAAAATATAAACACAAAATAATAATTTAATCAAAATTTGGGATATAAACATACTTCGGATATACTTGGAAAATATATGGAGATGGAAGTGAAGTGAAAGTGAAAGTCGCTCAGTTGAGTCTGATTCTTCGAGACCCCATAGACTATACAGCCCATGGAATTCCCCAGGCTAGAATACTGGAGTGGATAGCCTTTCCCTTCTCCAGGGGATCTTCCCCACCCAGGAATTGAATCAGGGTCTCCTGAATTGCAGGTGAATTTTTTTAGCGACTGAGCTATCAGGGAAGCCCATGGAGGCTGAAGTATAATATACCTTATCTTTCAGGGTACAAAGTCAATCAATAATGTCTATAAAATCAGAAAAAAAAATTTTGTTAAAGCATATTACTTAGACACTATGGAGATTCCTTAGAAAATTTAAAAAAAATCCCCACATAATTCAGTAATTCCTTGTCTAAATATATATCCAGCTTCCCATGTGGTGCTAGTAATAAAGAACCTGCCTGCCAATAATATGCAATCAGTCTTTGCCCGTGAGACATAAGAGACACAGGTTTGAGCCTTGGGTTGGGAAGATCCCCTGGAGAAGGAAATGGCAACCCACTCCAGTATTCTTGCCTGGAGAATCCCATGGACAGAGGAACCTGGCAGGCTGTAGTCCATCGAGTTGCACCAAGTTGGACATGACTGAAATGACTTAGCACACATAACACAAATATATACCCAAAAGAAGTGAAAGCAGGGTCTTAAGAGGTGTTTGTATGCTAATGCTCATTGCAGCCTTCTTCACAACAGCCAAAAGTGAATATCCATAGGTGAATATATGGAGAAATAAAATGTGATGTGCAAACACAGTGGAATATTATGTAGCCTTTAGAAAGAAGGCAGTTCTGCCATTTATGTTCACATGGGTGATTCTGGAGGATATTATACTAAGTGAAATAAACGAAGAGACAAATACTACATGAGTCCACTTATATGAGATAACTAGTCAAATTCATAGAAACAGAAAGTAAAATGGTACTGTCAGGGGCTGATGGGAAGGGGGGTATGGAAAGTATTGTTCAATGTGTATAGAGTTGCAGTTTTGCAAGATGAAAAAGTTCTAGAGATCTGTTGCACAACACAGTAAACATTGTTCACACCACTGAACTGCACACTTAAAAATGGTTAAGGTAAATTTTGTGTTAAGTTTTTTAACCCAATTTAAAAAGATTGGTAATTAAAAGACACTTGCTCCTTGGAAGAAAAGCTATGACAAACCTAGACAGAGTATTAAAAAGCAGAGACATCACTTTGCTGGCAAAAAATTCTGTATAATCAAATCTATGGTTTTTCCAGTAGTCATATATGGATGTGAGAGTTGGACCATAAAGAAGGCTGAGAGCCAAAGAATTGATGCTTTCGAATTGTGGTGTTGGAGAAGATTCTTGAGAGTCCCTTGACAACAAGGAGATCAAACCAGTCAATCCTAAAGGAAATCAACCTTGAATATTCATTGGAAGATGCTGAAGCTGAAGCTCCAATACTTTGGCCTCCGGATGTGAAGAGCCAACTTGTTGGAAAAGACCTGATGCTGGGAAGGACTGAGGGCAGGAAAACAAGGGGGCGATAGAGGATAAGATGGTTGGATGGCATCACCAACTCAGTGGACATGAATCTGAGCAAACTGCTGGAGATAGTGCAGGACAGGGAAGCCTGGTGTGCTGCAGTTTATGGGGTCACAAAGAGTCAGACACAGCTTAGCAATTGGACAACAAAAAACCCTCGTCAACTGTGCAGTTAAAATACGTGCATTTTATTGTACACAAGCTATGCCTTAATGAATCTGAAATCAGCAAAAAAGAAGCAGCATGTTACATAGAGAAAACACTAGAAGAAATAGCTCTTTTTAAAAAACTCTTTAAACAGGTCATCCGGGGGGATGGGAGAAGTAGAGCAAGGACTACTAGTTCATCCTACAATTAAATGCTAAATGGTATATTTTGTTCATATATTGCTCAGGAAAAAATAAACAATCGACTTTAAAAATCCATTCAAGGACATGAGTAAACATTAAGTTTTCAACAGAAAAATGGGTCAAGACTACAATTCAAGAAATACCAAGAGCTAATGAAAATAAGAAAAAAAATTCAGTTATTAATAGCCAAAGAAATCCAATGATGTACTATTTTTCCTATTCAAATAACAAACTAATAAAAAAATCATGTCATTCAATGAAGGCATAGAGAGAATGAGATGAAGGTTTTCACATGTCATGGAGCAGCCTTCCAAAAGGGCACTTTGGGAATGTGTATTAAGGTCCTTTGGGCCACACTTTTTGACCCAATGGCTCTAGTTTTGAAATTAATCATACAGAAAATTAAGGATTAAATCAGAGACATGGACAAAAAAATATATACAAAAGAATTAATCATTGCACCATTATTTGCAACGTTTTATTATAAAAAATTTCAAACACAGAAAAGTTGAAAGTACAATGAACTCCCATATACTGTTCACCTAGGTTTTATTGTTGACAATTTGTCACAAGTCAAGTTGGACGACCTCAGCAGTTAACAGTGGTTATGTCTGGCTATTGGGATTACAGGTAATTTTTACTTTTTATATCATATTTTTTAGCTTTTAGTAAAAACAAACATCAACACTATACGACTCAGCAATCCCACTACTACGCATGTTGTTCAGTCACTCAGTCGTGTCCGACTCCTTGCGACTCCAGGGACTGCAGCACGCCAGGCTTCCCTGTCCATCACCAACTCCCGGAGCTCACTCAAACTCATGTCTATCACGTTGGTGATGCCGTCTAACCATCTCATCCTCTATTGACCCCTTCTCTTCCTGTCTTCAGTCTTTCCCAGCATCAGGGTCTTTTTAAATGAGTCAGCTCTTCGCATTAGGTGGCCAAAGTATTGGCGATTCAGCTTCAGCATCAGTCCTTCTGATGATCTTTCTAATGAATATTCAGGGTTGATTTCCTTTAGGATTGACTGGTTTGATCTTGTTGTCATGGGACTCTCAAGAGCCTTTTCCAAGACTCTAGTTCTTCTGTGTATTCTTGCACTTCTTCTTAATATCTTCTGCTTCTGTTAGGTCCATACCATTTCTGTCCTTTATTGAGCGCATCTTTGCATGAAATATTCCCTTGGTATCTCTAATTTTCTTGAAGAGACCTCTAGTCTTTCCCATTCTATTGTTTTCCTCTATTTCTTTGCATTTATACCTGAGGGAGACTTTCTTATCTCTCCTTGCTATTCTTTGGAACTCTGCACTCAGATGGATATATCTTTTTTTTTCCTCCTTTGCCTTTCACTTCTCTTCTTCTCTCAGCTGTTTGTAAGGCCTCCTCAGACAACTGTTTTGCCTTTTTCCATTTCTTTTTCTTGAGGATGGTTTTGACCACTGCTTCCTGTACAGTGTTACGAACCTCCCTCCATAGTTCTTCAGGCACTCTATCAGATCTAATCCCTTTCTATTTGTCTCTTCCACTGTACAATTTTAAGGCATTTGATTTAGGTCATACCTGAATGGCCTAATGGTTTTTCCTACTTTCTTCAATTTAAGTCTGAATTTTGCAATAAGGAGTGCATGATCTGAGCCACAGTCTTGTTTTTTGCTGACTGTATAGAGCTTCTCCATCTTTGGCTGCAAAGAATATAATCAATCTGATTTTGGTATTGACCATCTGGTGATGCCCATGTGCAGAGTGGTCTCTTGTGTTGTTGGAGGAGGCTGTTTGCTATGACTCTCTGGCAAAACTCTGTTAGCCTTTGCTCTGCACTCCAAGGCCAAACTTGCCTGTTACTCCAGGTATCTCTCAAAGTCCTACTTCCTATACCCCAAGGAAACCCAAAATTGAAAAAGACACATGTAACCCAATATTCATTTCAGCTTTATTTACGGTAGCTAGGACATGGAAGCACCCTAAATGTCCATCAGCAAATGAATGGATAAAGAAGCTGTGGTACATATATACAATGGACTATTACTCAGCCATAAAAAGGAATACATTTGAGTCAGTCCTAATGAGGTAGATGAACCTAGAGTCTATTATAGAGTGAAGTGAGACAGAAAGAGAAAAAGGAGTATTGTATACTAATGCATATATATGGAATCTAGAAAGGTGGTACTGATGAACTTATTTGCAGAGCAGCAGTGGAGACACGGGCATTGAGAACAGACTTAGGACACAGCTAGGGGTGGGGGTGGAGGAGAAGGTGGGAGGTGTGGAGAGAGCAACATGGAAACATACATTGCCATATATAAAACAGACAGCCTATGGGAATTTGCCATATGACTCAGGAAACTCAAACGGGCTTGATAGCAACCTAGAGGGATGGGATGGGAAGGGAGGTGGAAAGGATATTTAAATGGAAGGGAACATGGGTAAACCTATGGCTGATTCATGTTGATGTTTGGTAGAAATCAGTGCAGTATTGTAAAGCAATGATCCTTCTATTAAAAATAAATAAAAAAACACATCAACAATTCCCAATTAATTTTTCAGCGAAAAGAAATTCCTGATAAGTGATTTGTTTATTCAACAAATATTACATGGTGAGTTGTTTCCTATGTGTCATGCCATATTGCCCTCCCACTACTAATACCATTTCTGAGTTCAAAATGCCTACCTTCAGAAGCTTTAGTCAAGTCAGTGGTGAACTTCTCCAGGTTTTTGTGAACAGTTTGCCTTTGAGAGAAGTTTGTAGGTTGCACATTATTTATCTGAAACTAGGAATGAGTTTCCCTCTGGGTCAATCTGAAACTGTTTATCACTATTTCTTCAATTTCTGATGACCCTGGAAATTGCCCTGAATTCCAGCTGGTTGCCTGTCTTAACTGGTCTGAACCACTCTCCTCCACGCTTGCCTGTCTGGCTCTCACATACCCGTTCTGGAAGGCCTAGCCTGAACCCCTAGTATCTGATACCCCAGGAGAATGAGAAAGGTGCCCCTCCCACCTCCCACGCCCCTGTAGTGCTGGGGTCTCTTGCAGCACGAGATCGCCCCTCGATCTCCTTCCCTGCCCCCTACACCTGGCTCTTGGCTCTTGAGGACAGGGTCTGCCTGATCTCAGTGTCACAGGACCGAGAAGACAGGGGGGCCCAGCCCCCTACTCTGCTGCTTAGAAGATCATTCCTTTGCTCCAGAAACTATTCAAAATGACTTGTTTTGGGAGCTTTCTTAACTTTACTGAGAGAAATGCCTAAAGAAAATGTGGTTTCCCATCTTGCTACCAAGCAGGGTCTCAGAAATTTTGTCCTGCCGCTGATCGCGAGCCTCAGTTAGAGCAACTTTTTCTCTTCCAGAGGGCAATTTGGGAACAACATGGATCACCTTCCAAAAGTCTGCTGTGGGAGGAAGGCTGGCCGGGGAAGAATCCAAAATAAAAGCTCTTTTTGAGCTACCTGAGCGGAATCCACCCTCTGAGGAGATTTACCTCCTCTCTAAGCCTGTTTCCCGGAGAAGGCAATGGCACCCCACTGCAGTACTCTTGCCTGGAAAATCCCATGGACGGAGGAGCCTGAAAGGCTACAGTCCATAGGGTCGCTGAAGGTTGGACATGACTGAGCGACTTCCCTTTCACTTTTCACTTTCATGCTTTGGAGAAGGAAATGGCAACCCACTTCAGTGTTCTTGCCTGGAGAATCCCAGGGACGGGGGAGCCTGATGGGCTGCCGTCTATGGGGTCACAGAGAGTCGGACACGACTGAAGCGACTTAGCAGCAGCAGCAAGCTCGTTTCCATGTTTGTGAAATGGTTAAGTCTGGTCCTGAAGGAGCCTCAGGCCTCTTGGTCAACGTGAGTCAGAGCAGGGCCCTTGCCAGAGTCCTGGCTAGGGGTAGAGGGGATACCATCAACCCAAATCCCTAGAAAACGCCAGAAAAAATCAAGAGAAAGGAAATTCAGAGCAGGTCTCCACCCTGGGCACGTGTCCCCTCCACTTTGGAGAAAAATTAAAAGTCCACCTCAAATGTATGCCCCTACCCCAGCCTATTGTTTTGCGGAGCGTCCCTGGCTAGGGGCCTCGGGGGCACCAGCTCATCTTGACTTGCAGCTGTTGTTGCTGTTAAGTCACTCAGTCATGTCTGACCTTTTTGTGACCCCATGGACTGTAGCCCGCCAGGCTCATCTGTCCATGGGATTTCCCAGGCAAGAATATTGGAGTGGATTGTCATTTCCTTCTCCAGGGGACCTTTCCTATCCAGGGTTCGAACTCGCGTCTCCTGCACTGCAGGAAGATTCTTTACCAGTGAGCCATCAGTGGGGAAGACGCTTCTAATGTATGATCTGCAGACTTGAGAGCTGATTCGTGGTTATGGGGGTGGCTCAGCTGAGCTGGAAACAGAGTTCTGCACACACAGCTGCCTGATGAACAGGGGTCAGGGACTCTGTTAGCTTCAGCCTCCTGCTAGCTGGCCCATGCCCAGGGCCTGCCTACCCGGCCAGGCTGCTCGGTCACCAGTGAAAGAACTGCTTCGCTCTGGTGGCAGGCTGCTTTGGGGTTGGTACGTCTGAATCCTTTACAGAAACAGCAAATGGACCCCGGGTTCAGACGCCCACTCATCGTGTGTCACAGCAGCCTTCAGAGAAGCGTCACAAACGGGCAGACGGAAGATCAGGAAGGAAGCTAGGGCACAGGTTAGAGGAGGGCACATTTCCGCAAAGGTCCTCACGATTTATCTTCTGAAACGCGGAGACTGCCGGGGGCTTGAGAGGGTGTCGTGCTGGAACGAGCTCTTCCTGGGACAAAGTAATTACCCCCCGGCTCCCCAGCGCTATAGAGACCAGCGACTAGCGGCAAAGGGCCTCTGACTAACGTGAACTGAATTTTAAAAGGCGCGATTTTGCCAAAAAAAGAAAAGCGGGACAATAATGAAACTCATTTGAGTATGACATTTATGACTTTTCTCCTTATGTGCTTGAGATATTTTTCTTTGATGAAATCCAGGGCACAGAGACTTTACATCCTGGCTATTCAGAGTTAAGTATCTCCAACTTTGAGTATGACTGCCTTGTGACAAAACAGAGCGTGGGGCAGGCGTGGAACTTGTAGCTTCGTACTGT
This sequence comes from Cephalophus harveyi, assembly GCA_006410635.1. Taxonomy (NCBI): domain Eukaryota; kingdom Metazoa; phylum Chordata; class Mammalia; order Artiodactyla; family Bovidae; genus Cephalophus; species Cephalophus harveyi. The sequence goes on along the minus strand of SJYT01007175.1, from coordinate 67,710 downwards.
CCTAAAAACACAGAAGCCATGATCAAGTGCGCCTCCGGGTGCCTTTATTGAAGCCTGCTGGCTTGACTGCTCCCAGACAGGCCTGGCCCACACCACCCGATGCAAGCCTGGGTGAGCGGCCAGCCTGGCGTGTGGGGTAGGTTTAGGCCCTTTGGCGGTGCTTCCACTGTCTTCTGCACTGATTTCATTTAACCTCTAGAGTAATTTGAAACCAGATGATGTTTTGCTATGGAAAGTTTTCCTCCTGGAACTGTGCCCAAGCTTTTGATATGGGAAAAATTTTGCATCAATTGCTTAATAATTCCCAACACACATCATAAAACGCTCACAATTTAGGGTACTTCAGTTCACCCTACCAAAAATAAATCAATTTATTAAAAACAACAAAGGGAATTATTTCCCACAGTAAGTTGAGACAGGGAGAAACTAGCAGGGCTGTCGGTCCCTGGGGCAGAAGAGAAGTTTCTACTTTTCTTTCCCCTTGCTGTTCAGTCACTAAGTTGTGTCCGACTCTTTTCGACCCCATGAACTGCAGCACACCAGGCTTCCCTGTCCTTCACTGTCTGCTGGAGTTTGCTCAAACTCATGTCCATTGAGTCAGTGATGCCGTCTAATCATCTCATCCATTGTCGCCTCCTTTTCCTCTTGCCCTCACTCGTTCCCAGCCATCAGGGTCTTTTCCAAAGAATCAGTTCTTAGAATCAGGTGGCCAAAGTATTGGAGCTCCAGCTTCAGCATCAGTCCTTCCAATGAACATGCAGGGTTGCTTTGCCCTTCCTTGCTTCTAGAGCTGCTAATCTGCTTGCTGAGATTCTTGGACACTGACGGGGTCATGTTCAAGCAGACGAGGGTGCTAGGAGTGAGTGGCTCTCTCACCCTCCGTGTGTGGTTGAAGTACCCTGAGTCAGGACAGACCGGACCAACTTCCTTTCTCTTCTCAGTGGTAGGGAGCCAGGAAAGCTCTCTCCCTTCCCTGTAGGGAGCGTCTCTCCTTTGCTGCCGACTGGAGAATGAGGGTATGGACACAGGAGGAAACTGAGGGCTGCCCTTCAGGCCGCAGGCCTCTTGGCCACTGTCTCCAATTCATCTCTTTGCCATTTTGCACAGAGCATTGGTTCTCCAACCTCCACAAGCATCTTAATCACTGGAAGACCTTGTTAAAACCCAGACTGCTGGCCTCCAGCCAGTGTCTGACTCAGGACGTCTGAAGTGAGACCTTAGGATGTGCATTTCTAATGAGTTCCCAGGTGATGCTGAAGCTGTTGGCCCAGGACCACGCTGTGAGAATTATGATGACGTGACATTTTGCTTTCTTTTACAAATTAGGTGTTCCCGGTCCCTTGCTGAATACCATCAAAGCCTCTCTCTGACCCCTGAAACGAGTAACAAAATTATTAAATTATCTTGGTAATAGACAATGGATTTTATGATGCAATGATAGAAGACTCAGAGGTTTTTAACCTAAAGAGGAAGAGGCAAAGAATCTCAAGGAGAAAGCTGTCCATGTTTCCTGCATAGACAGTTAAAAAGGCCTGAGCAGCTACGAGAGACCCACTCCAGTGCTCTTGCCTGGGGAACCCCAGGGACGGAGGAGCCTGGTAGGCTGCAGTCCATGGGGTCCCTAAGAGTCGGACATGACTAAGTGACTTCACTTTCACTTTTCACTTTCATGCATTGGAGAAGGAAATGGCAACCCACTCCAGTGTTCTTGCCTGGAGAATCCCAGGGACGGGGGAGCCTGGTGGGCTGCTGTCTATGGGGTCGCACACAGTCGGACACGACTGACGCGAGTTAGCAGCAGCAGCAGCTATGAGAGAGGGCCTGGTGGACATGTGGAAGGATTTCTAAGGATGATTAAGCAGGGTCGCTGAAGGGGCCTGGAGAAATCTTATTCTCAGGGGTCTCCAAAAGCAGGATCAATGACCATCACTTGGATTGCTTGAACCTGGATGAAAACATGCATTTCTAGAAGAGCTGTGATTAGTTTGACTCTCATCCTCTTCCAGGAACTATGCTAAATGCTTTATTTTATTCTCTTAATAATTCTGTAAAATTGGTGCTCATATCACCATTTTACAAATAAGGAGGCAGAGACCACAAAAGCCTCATGCTCACTACACCTGGAAAGTAGCAGAACTCAAGTTCAGATCCATGTCTGTGTGATTCCCTGTCCCAATTTCTGGTCATACATGAAGCTGTAACTAGCTATTGGTGGTTTGTGTCTTCAGATTAAAGAGTCGTTCCTGTCCCAAGAAGCTGGGAAGAAGAGAGTTCCCTGTAACTGAATGAAAGACACATGATTGGTAAGTTTTGAAGGCTTGAGGATTAGGGAGTTGGGGTAGAGGGTGTTGGAAGCACACAGGCCTTGGCCAACCAGTGAGGAGCTGGGGTGGTGGTGGGGGGACAATATGAACAGCCTGGAACCCATGGAGCAGATCACACTGAAGAGGGTGGAGAGAAAGGAGTCAGCTCACAGTTTGTAGCTTTCATAATTTTGCTTGGGTCAGATCTGCTGAGTATAGGCAGTATCAAAGTAACCCAGGCTCGGTATGGACTTACTCAGGATGGAAGTTTGTTTCTCTCTGATGTGAAAGTCCAAGCTGGTAGAGCAAGTTTCCTCTGTGACAATGTCAAGGGCCCCAGAAGTTGTGGCAAGAATACACAGAACTATATGAAAAAGGTCTTAATGACCCAGTTAACCATGATGGTATGGTCACTTACCTAAAGCCAGACATCCTGGAGTGTGAAGTCAAATGGGCCTTAGGAAGCATTACTATGAATAAAGCTAATGGAGGTGATGGAATTCCAGCTGAGCTATTTCAAATCCTATAGATGATGATGTCGAAGTACTACCCTCAATATGTCAGCAAATTTGGAAAAGTCAGCAGGGGCCACAGGACTGGAAAAGGTCAGTTTTCATTCTAGTCCCAAAGAAGGGCAATGCCAAAGCATGTTCAGACTACCCTACAATTGTGCTCATTTCATATGCTAGCAAGGTTATGCTCTAAATCTTTCAAGCTAGGCTTCAGGAGTATGTGAACTGAGAAATTTCAGATGTACAAACTGGGTTTAGAAAGGGCAGAGGAACCAGAGATCAAATTGCCAACATTCCTTGGATCATAGAGAAAACAAATGAATTCCAGAAAAACATCTACTTCTGCTTCATTAACTGCACAAAAGACTTTGTGTGGATCACAACAAACTGTGGAAAATTCTTAAAGAGATGGGAATACCAGAGCACCTTACCTGTCTCCTAAGAAACCTGTATGCCAGTCAAGATGCAACAGTTAGAACCAGACATGGAGCAATGGACTGGTTCAAAATTGGGAAAGGAGTACGTCAAGGCTGTGTATTGTCACTGTGCTTATTTAATTTATATGCAGAGCACATCATATGACTTGCCTGGCTGGATGAAACATAAGCTGAAATCAAGGTTGTGGGAGAAATATCAACAACCTTAGATATGCAGATGATACCACTCTAACGGCAGAAAGTGAAGAGGAACTAAAGAGCTTCTTGATGAAGGCGAAAGAGGAAAGTGAAAGAGCTGGCTTAAAACTCAGCATTCAAGAAACTAAGATTATGGCATCTGGTCTCATCACTTCATGGCAAATAGAAGGGGGAAAGTGGAAGCAAAGGCAGATTTTATTTTCTTGGGCTCCAAAATCACTGTGGACGATGACTGCAGCCATGAAGTTAAAAGATGTTTGCTCCTTGGAAGGAAAGCTATGGCAAACCTAGATAGCATATTAAAAATTAAAGACATCACTTTGCCAACAAAGGTTCATATAGTCAAAGCTATGGCTTTTCTGGTAGTCATATATGATATGAGAGTTGGATCATAAAGAAGGCTGAGCACTGAAGAATTGATGCTTTTGTTTTGAGTTGTGGTGCCGGAGAAGACTCTTAACAGTCCCTTGGACTGCAAAGAGATCAAATTAGTCAATCCTGCTTTATTGACTATGCCAAAGCCTTTGACTGTGTGGATCATAATAAACTGTGGAAAATTCTGAAAGAGATGGGAATACCAGACCACCTGACCTGCCTCGTGAGAAACTTGTATGCAGGTCAGGAAGCAACAGTTAGAACTGGACATGGAACAACAGACTGGTTCCAAATAGGAAAAGGAGTCCGTCAAGGCTGTATATTGTCACTCTACTTATTTAACTTCTATGCAGAGTACATCATGAGAAACGCTGGACTGGGAGAAACACAAGCTGGAATCAAGATTGCCGAGAGAAATATCAATTATGGCATCACTGACTTGATGGACTTGAGTCTGAGTGAACTCTGGGAGTTGGTGATGGACAGGGAGGCCTGGCGTGCTGTGATTCAAAGAGTCGGACATGACTGAGTGACTGAACTGACTGATTGACTGACTGAAGGAAATCAATCCTGAATATTCCCTTGAAGGACTGATGCTGAAGCTGAAGCTCCAATACTTTAGCCACCTGATGTGAAGAGTTGACTCCTTGGAAAAGACCCTGATGCTGGGAAAGATTAAAGGCAAAAGGAGAAGAGGGCAGCAGAGGATAAGACATTTAGACAGCATCACTGACTCAATAGACGTGAAGTGAAGTGAAAATCACTCAGTCGTGTCTGACTCTATACAGTCCATGGAATTCTCCAGGCCAGAATACTGGAGTGGGNCACCTGATGTGAAGAGTTGACTCCTTGGAAAAGACCCTGATGCTGGGAAAGATTAAAGGCAAAAGGAGAAGAGGGCAGCAGAGGATAAGACATTTAGACAGCATCACTGACTCAATAGACGTGAAGTGAAGTGAAAATCACTCAGTCGTGTCTGACTCTATACAGTCCATGGAATTCTCCAGGCCAGAATACTGGAGTGGGTTTCCCTTCTCCAGGGGATCTTCCCAACCCAGGGATCGAACCCAGGTCTCCAGCATTGCAGGCAGATTCTTTACCAGCTGAGCTACAAGGGAAGCCCCAATAGACGTGAATCTGAGCCTAATCCTGAAGACAGTGAAAGACGGGAGAGCCTGGTGTGCTGCTGTCCGTGGAGTCACAGAGTCAGAAACGACTGAGTGGCTGAACCACAGCACCAAGGATGCTCGTGACCACCTGACCCAAACCCATTCCACAAACATTACACATTCTTCAGGACTTGGCCAGATGTCATTCTCTCCAGAAAATTATTTGGATCCTCTAGTTTCATTCTAAACCTCCAGGCCGCTTTCCTGCTATAGCACTCCTCATTTTCCTCATCTTCTTATTTATTTACTTGGCCACGCCCAGCTTCAAGACATGTGGGATCTTAGTTCCCTGACCAGGGATCAAACCTGTGTCCCCTGCAGTGGAAGCGAGGAGTCTTTACCACTGGACAGCCGAGAAGTTCCTCTCATCTTCTTGAGGCTGAACACTATGCTGATTTTGTCCCTAACCCCAGAACAAAACACAATGCCTGATAAATCTCTTAGTAAATTTATGTTGGGTCCACTTAAAACTCCAACAGTCAAGTTGTACTCAACACTTCTGTATAATGCACATCACAAGCCAATGGCTAAGAGTTCTGTCCCCTGGCAGGGAATTCACCACCTAGGTCTGGGTCTGGAGGTGGAGCTCGTGCCTGGCTAGAGCAGAGCCGTCCCCTCTCCTGCAGGCCACATGGGAGGAACAACTGGGCCAGGGAACAACCCCCTTAGAGAATACTCAGGTCTCTCAGCTTCTCACGTTATTTCAGATCTTCTATCTTGTCCCCTGGCTCAGCACCTATAGACATGTCAGGGCCTTTTATAAGGTCTCTTCACAATGGCAACGAAAGGCAAGCAAAGCGAGGCTCCATCCAGCCACCACAAGGAAAGAAACTGTCGGAGGCAGTTTAGCTTTAAGTCTGAGGACAACAGAGGCGATCAGCTTTTCAGTTCAGTTCAGTTCAGTTCAGTTCAGTAGCTCAGTCGTGTCCGACTCTTTGCGACCCCATGAATCACAGCACGCCAGGTCTCCCTGTCCATCACCATCTCCCGGAGTTCACTCAGACTCACGAGATCAGCTTTTGGCCCTTGGTAATTTTCAATGCATAGCATGAAAAAGTATTTCAAATCTGGCAAAAGATCTGAATCTGTGTCCCAACATATCTGGAGTCAGAGAAGCAAGGTCATATTATTTGTTTCCTGGTATTTGCAAACCCAAGGACCAGACACTGAATGGCCTGGCAGTTTTTCTTTGGATGAGGAAGAACTCAGACGAGAGGGTGATACCCCCTTGGAAAGGGACAAAGGTCAGATGTCACTCATTCATTTGTCACCCAGCAGTCACCCTCCCAGTCAGGCCTGTGCCGGGCCCTTCAGAGATCAAGACCCCCTCTGCCCTGTGCTGCCACCACCAGGCAGGGCGTGACGCGTGCAAGCTTGTGTGCTACTAAACAAAAAGCTCTACACAACTGAAATGTCCGTTGCCTCAGTTCAGTTCAGTCGCTCAGTTGTGTCCGACTCTTTGCGACCCCATGAACTGCAGCATGCCAGGCCTCCCTGTCCATCGCCAGCTCCTGGAGTTCACTCAGACTCACATCCATCGAGTCCGTGATGCCATCCAGCCATCTCATCCTCTGTCGTCCCCTTCTCCTTCTGCCCCCACTCCCTCCCAGCATCAGAGTCTTTTCCAATGAGTCAACTCTTCACATGAGGTGACCAAAGTACTGGAGTTTCAGCTTTAGCATCATTCCTTCCAAAGAACACCCAGGACTGATCTCCTTTAGAATAGACTGGTTGGATCTCCTTGCAGTCCAAGGGCCTCTCAAGAGTCTTCTCCAACACCACAGTTCAAAAGCATCAATTCTTCGGCTTCCTTCTCCACTGCAGTGATTTTGGAGCCCCCCCAAATAAAGTCTGACACTGTTTCCACTGTTTCCCCATCTATTTCCCATGAAGTGATGGGACCAGATGCCATGATCTTCGTTTCCTGAATGTTGAGCTTTAAGCCAACTTTTTCACTCTCCTCTTTCAATTTCATCAAGAAGCTTTTTAGTTCCTGTTCACTTTCTGCCATAAGGGTGGTGTCATCTGCATATCTGAGGTTATTGATATTTCTCCCGGCAATCTTGATTCCAGCTTGTGCTTCTTCCAGTCCAGCGTTTCTCATGAAGTACTCTGCATAGAAGTTAAATAAGCAGGGTGACAATATGCTTACAGTCCACTCAATAAATTTTGACCTCCTCATATTAGTGGATGACAGACAGCCATTAAAAAGAATACTGACTGCAAGATATGTTGTTATGAGAAGAAAGGAAGCTTCAGGACAGTGTCAGCTTTGATTAGTATGAAAAAGGATCTATCTACCTGTGTGTCTACACACACACACACAGGGGCACGTGTGGTCTTAAATGCTTACTGGCTTATTGTTGATGCGCTGGGAAGGGAAACTGGATAATATAAGGTAAGAAGAAGATGTAACATTCATTTTATATATATTTCAGGCTTCCCTGGTGGCTCAGCAGTAAGGAACCTGCCTCCCAATGCAGGAAATGTAAGAAACACAGTTTCAATCCCTGAGTCAGGAAGATCCCATGGAGGAGGGATGGGAACCCACTCCAGTATTCTTGCCTGGAGAATCCCATGGGGAAAGGAGCCTGGTGGACTACAGTCCATAGAGTCTCAAAAAGTCAGACGCAACTAAAGCAACTGAGTATGTATGCACACACACATAAATATATATATTTCCATAGTGTGCAAACCTTTTCAAAAAATCTTTAAAATAATGTTCCATTTTGAGTTTAAAAAAAAGCAACCTGAGGAGGGTTTGAATCCTACTCTTGAATACTCTGCCAGGCACTGGGTGTTTGCATCTCCTCGTTTACTCTTCATAAAACCCATGAAGAAGTTATCGTGGTCCCCAAATCATCGGTGAAGGAAGACAGAGCCGCTGTGGAGAGCCAACAGGGAGCCGGCGCTCCCGGCCCCAGTGTCGAGAGCTCCCTGAGCCTGTTTCTCAAGCGAGTCTGAGGAGTCAGGCCAGGAAGGTGATGCCAGGGCTACAACCCAGCCAGGGGGCCAGGACTGCTTGATGGCACCAGGGTGTCGGGCATTGCTTCCTCCTGACATCTGAGCCCTGGAAGGTGAGGAGGATGAGGCAGGAGAAGAAATGGGGGTGAAGCAGAGGGTGAGAAGTGCATCTGGGGGACAGAGCAGCAAAGGCTGACGAGTGGAGGCTGAGGGGTGACGGGGCCCTGCTGGAGCTGCCCATCCTGGGGTGATGAGCATTGAAGACAGGCCTCAGACAGAGGCTGGAGCCCTTGGGGGAGGTGGCCAGTGCTGAAGGCAGCCAGGAGCCCCTGCAAGGTTCAAGGAAAGAGGGTGTGTGCCTGCTCCTGCCTCATCATCTTCACCCTGTTGTCTGTCCTTTTTTAGCACTGATTGCTGTCTGCAAAGGGCTTCCCCGGTGGCTCAGCGATAAAGAATCCGCCTGCGTTGTAGGAGACGCAGGAGATGGGGTTCGATCTCTGGGTCGGGAAGATCCCCTGGAGGAGGACATGGCCACCCCCTCCGGTATTCTTGCCTGGAGAATCCCATGGACAGAGGAGAACAGCAGGCTTACAGTCCACGGGTCGCAAAGAGTCGGACATGACCGAGTGACGGGGCATGCGCTGTCTATAAAATCCTCTTTGTAGCTCACTTGTTTACTCTTGTGTCCCTCAATGGACATATAAGCTCTGGAGAACTAGGACCACGTGTGTCCTGCTTGCCTAGAGCCGCGGGGGGTGTGCTTGTCTCTCAGCATTGAACGGATGGGTGAAGACGGATGATTGCAGTCCTGCTGTGCACCCCACGCCCCAGTCCTCGTCTTGCAGGAGGGAAGTTAAACACTGAGCTGTTCTATGCCCCCCTAGGTCCACTCCCTGCCTTCTCCACCCTCTCGGCATCCTGGGAGGTGGGCTTGGAGGGGCTGCTTCACCACCGTAGGGGCTCCCTTATGCTCTAGCTTCTTGGAGGGCCCAGCCAATGGCAGCACTGGCAGGAGATCAGGGAGAGGGCCTTCTGGTGAGCCTGTCTTTTATTCTCTGTACGCTGAAGCTTTGACATCTTTGACTCCATCAGACCCTGGAGTGTGCCTTTCACAGGCAGATAAACCAATCCAGCGTTCCCGCTACCAGCTGCTATCTGCATCAACTCTCACACTCTGGGCCTGGTCCCCTGCCCGCCCCCCCGGAGCAGGCGCGAGATGACTACAGGCAGCCGCCACTCGCCACTGTTTAGCCCAGCCAGCCCTAAGCCTCCTTGTCCCACCTCTCTTTTTCCTTCCAGTGGGAACCACAGGGAAGGCTCTTGCTGGTCATGTTTTCTCCTGCTCCTTCTGCCCCTGACTAATTATAGCGCCTCCTGGAGACGCCTTACACAGTGGAGCGCCACGCCTCCTATTGCTGAGGAAGCGTGAGTATAAACGTGTCTTCCTTCATGAGTCATTTCATGTCTGTGTGTCTTGAGGGACTGGATTAAAACAAGTGCCCAGTACCCTGAAAACTGGGTGCAGTGAGGTCGGGGTATGTGTTCCCTCGACACCCTGCCCGTGGAGGCTGGCTGCACCCCCCAGGCGAGTTACTTCACCTCCCTGAGCGTTGGCTTCCTCATATGTACAGTGGAAATGCTATTATCCACCTGGCAGGGTCATTCTGAGGGATAAATAGACAATGTACCGTATATGTCTTCCCATAAGGGGAGCTTTTTCTCTCTCTGAAAACTTACCCCTCAGAACTAAAAAGGAACTACCTTATATTTGTGTTCCTATAACGAGGTGTGTTTCTACTGTTTCCACTGGAAACAGTGGCTGACTTTATTTTTGGGGGGCTCCAAAATCACTGCAGATGGTGATTGCAGCCATGAAATTAAAAGACACTTACTCCTTGGAAGGAAAGTTATGACCAACCTAAACAGCATATTCAAAAGCAGAGACATTACTTTGCCAACAAAGATCCGTCTAGTCAAAGCTTTGGCTTTTCCAGTAGTCATGTATGGATGTGAGAGTTGGACTATAAAGAAAGCTGAGCACCGAAGAATTGATGCTTTTGAACTGTGGTGTTGGAGAAGACTCTTGAGAGTCCCTTGGACTGTAAGGAGATCCAAGCAGTCCATCCTAAATGAAATCAGTGCTGAATATTCATTGGAAGGACTGATGCTGAAGCTGAAGCTCCAATCCTTTGGCCACGTGATGCAAAGAGCTGACTCATTTGAAAAGACCCTGATGCTGGGAAAGATTGAAGGCAGGAGAAGAAGGGGACGACAGAGGATGAGATGGTTGGATGGCATCACTGACTCAATGGACATGGGTTTGGGTGGACTTTGGGAGTTGGTGATGGACAGGGAGGCCTGGCGTTCTGTGGTTCATGGGGTCACAAAGAGCTGGACATGACTGAGCGACTGAACTGAACGGGGTGTGTTAGAGGCCCTGTGATAGCCTCTCAGACTCACTTGGTTTCAAGGTAACTCCCAGCTGCCACTGGCGGTGTGCCTTCACACAGGGGTAACGACAGTCTCCCCTTCCTGCTGCACCTTCCTCCCGCCCCTTTGGGGGTTCCCTGCAGATGCTGCCATCTTGCTGTGAGGCCCCTTGGCCTCATAGCACCCCATATCACACTGAGCATCCTTGGGGCAGAGGGAGCTCCAGCTTCCCACGGGCCAATATTGACCCCAGGGAGACTAGGGGGGATGAGTGCATCCCCCTCCCCTCACCTGTCCCAAGAAGCAGTTAGAAGGCCTTCTGAAGGATGTCTCGAGAGATGGTGCCCTTGGTTCCCTTGATACCAGCAGGGGTGCAGCTCAGGAATGCACCCCATATCTGCTGCTGCCCAGCGCCCTGCTCCTGCCTGCGGTTCCCTGATAGACTGGCAGCTGGAAGGCTTTGCCTTCTGTGGAACCCGGGCCAAGACACTTGAGGATTCTTTTCCTTTATTTTGACAAAGTACTGTTTGAGACGGACAAATTGTTCTGAGACAATGTTCTGCTGTCAGCTGCAGTTTGGAGTGGTTATAAGGGTTGCCTTACACAATGGATTTTTTCAAAGGAGGCAGATTTAATACAGATAAACTCATAAATCTGCATTATCTCAGGATAATACAGATTTAGTCATAAATCTAGGGATATGACTGCACAAGAGCAAATACTAGATATTGGAAACAGGCCTTTAAGGATCACTTTAAAAAGCAATAATAATTTTATAAATACCATAAATACACATTTAGAGAATGAATAAAGAGACACATCTGTACTAAGCCTTACAGAAATGGATATCTGGGGCCTCAGATACATTTTCATTAACAGCATATTATTATATGGATTCAAAAAGCAATGTTATCGCAAAACAGCTTAGTGGGAAGTAAAGGTGATGTGTTTTGGAAAACTGTTAGATGTCTCAAAATGTGACTTTGGTTGTGACAAGGACAGTGATAGTAAAGGAGATATGAAGAATTAATGTAGGATGGTTTCATGAATGTGAGATGGGAATACTTAAAAGAAATAATTCTACGTTAGTAGTATTTCTAAATTACTATACTATTTGTAATGTCTTGATAAATTAATAAATGTAACAGGTAGATATTTGTCTGTTTCATTTATATTTCTAAAAGAATATATCCTCACATTGTTCAAAACCTCTTTTTTGATTTTCAGTCTTTTGAAAGTGGAGACTCATTGTTCTTTTTGCGTTTGCTGTCTGTTTAGACATTTGAGGTACATAGAGGGCTTGGCATAAGGAAGGAGTTGACAGACACTAGCCCCTGTGGCATCTTACTTCCTGATTAACAGCTCACGTCTCCTTGCTCTGTGCTGCTCATCTACCAGGTGCTCGTTTACTTTGCTCTGTTTTCTCTAATAAGGGAGCCAGCCTTCGGCCTAGATAAGCACCTGGGTCTTTTTTCCTGGTGGGTCCTGGCTGTCTTTCTACCATACAGCTGATGGGGGGTGGTGGTGGTGGGGTGCTAGTTAAATGGGGATAATCTAATTTTTGCTAATGAAAATGATATCTTATTTGCCCAAGAGATATGATTCTTAGGAGACTCCATTCCACTTATCATGAAGAGGCAGGGCACCTGCCAATTGCAGGTGAGAGTCACACAGAAAACAGGTGCAGGGAAATGTCACTTATTGGGAAATTTTTCTCCTTACCGTAGAGGCGATGGTGCTCAGAGGTAGCTAAAACCAGACTGACGTGACTGTGGCTGCTTTGAGTAAAGAGAATCCCTGGTTTTTACCCTTCCTAAAAGCAGAGACATTACTTTGCCAACAAAGGTCCGTCTCGTCAAGGCTATGGTTTTTTCAGTGGTCATGTATGGATGTGAAAGTTGGACTATAAAGAAAGGTGAGTGCTGAAGAATTGATGCTTTTGAACTGTGGTGTTGGAGAAGATTCTTAAGAGTTCCTTGGACTGCAAGGAGATCCAAGCAGTCCACCCTAAAGGAAATCAGTCCTGAATATTCATTGGAAGGACTGATGTTGAAGCTGAAATGCCAATACTTGATGCGAAGAGCTGACTCATTGGAAAAGACTCTGATGCTGGGAAGGACCGAAGGTGGGAGGAGAAGGGGACGACAGAGGGTGAGATGGCTGGATGGCATCACCGACCTGATGGACATAAGTTTGGGTAAACTCTGGGAGCTGGTGATGGACAGGGAGGCCTGGCGTGCTGCAGTCCATGGGGTTGTATAGAGCTGGACACAGCTGAGTGACTGAGCTGAATGGCTCTTCCTCGGCCATTAGGTTGTTTCGCTATTATTATGGCTGTTACTTGGCATCGTCACTGGCTCCATGGCCCCTCAGCAGCTGGTCTTTGCAGGCAGGATCTGTACATAGAGACCACCGTGTTCTCAGGAGCCACAGGCAGGACAGTTACCACTTGGGTGTCTCCTGTCAGCTGGAGAAGGAAAGCAGTTGATAGATGCAGTTATTGGGACCAAGCTCTTGAGTGGTTTCTGGACCTCTGATTATCTATCAGGTGAGTCTAGAGCAAGGCTCTGAAGCCAGCTCCAAAAAGGGAACAAGAAAATGGCTTCTTCTCATTAGCTGACCAGGTGACCAGTGACAGTGGAGTGGTAAGGACTTGGATTTGGGGTCAGGCAGGCCAGGTACACATTTCAGCTCCTCTACTTACTATTTACATAACCCTGAGTGTATTAACCATTTTTGTTTTTCATTTCTTTAGTTCAAAATGGGTATAATAATAGCTTCCCCCTTTCCCCTTAAAATTATTAAAAGAATTATATAAAATAAATATGAGAAATGCTTGGCACATTGTCTGGCAGCAAGTTCTCCAGAGATGTGAGCTATTATATTGACTACATTTTCTTTAGATAGCACTTGACTATACGAAATCCTTCTCTGTCAACAGACGTGTCCTTGCTCTCGGTACACTAAGCACATCATGACTATCCTTGACAAGTTCTTAGAACTTCCTCCCCTAATCACTACCCATGAGAAACAAGAAAAATAGACATGAAGTCATAATTAAATCCCAAATACTTCACATAGGTTTAGGGAATGAATTAATCAACTGAAATAGGCTGATAAGAGATTAGATAAGCAGTTCTTAAAAGAAAAACAAAGGATGTTGCAAAAACTGGTGGAATTGTTTCTTATTGTGAGGTTGCTTTTTGGTGATCTTGGTGGCCAAACAGGCAAGGAGAGAAGTAGCTCAAATTCCCAGGTAAGCAAAACACTCGTTTTCATTACTCTCCTCAAAACATCTATCATTACTAAGTCTGAAGCAATAAAGTATTGTTCTAGAATCTTTGAGTGAGGCATTAAAAAATGAAATACTAACCTAAAGGACAGCAGACAAGAGAGGGCCATTTTCTTCCCTTGGACCTTGCCCCCCAGGCACTCGGCTCCTCTCCCAAGAAGCAACCAGAGTTACCAATTTCTTATGCATCTTTTGGAGATATTCTGTACAGAACGAAGCAAAAAAAAACTTTTACCCCCTTTTTTATACAGATGGCAACAAATCAAATGCATTGCTTCATATTTTATTATTCTAGTCAACAATGTATCTTGATAATCATTGTAAAGCCAACACTGAGAACTTCCCGATTCTTTTCAAGGCTGCAGAGTATTTGATCTTACACCCCTCCTGATGGACATTTGGGTTGTTCTCAGTCTTTTGCTATTACAAAAAGTGCTGTGAAAAATAACTTCCGACTTATGACATTTCTCACCTGTAGAGACAGAACGTTTTTTAAAAAAGTGTTTCTTAATCCTCTGGGGTCAGGATGCCCAGACACCCTGAGAAACTTGTGTAAGTGATGCCCCTCCAACACCAGGCCAGGGCACCAAGCCCCCAGCTGCAGTGGGGGTGGGCCGCCAATGGCTTGATGCTAGCTCTTTCTCCAGGGTGCCACCCTACTCAGATCACCCTGCAGCACGCCGCAGCAGCTGTGACTCACCCAGAGGGACGAAACTACTGCCAATTCTCCGTGCATCTCATGCTCCGGGGCGCCCCGCGGGATCACGTTGAAGCCGGACTCAGTGAAGCTGCCTTCTCTCTTGGTTTTATTCTCTGCCTACTCCTGTTTCCCTTAGTCTTTTCACCTTGAGATAATTCCCTTGTGCACCCAAATTCCTCTTTTAGGCTCTGCCTCAAGAGTTTCCCTGGTGGCTCAGAGGTTAAAGTGCCTCCCTCCAATGCGGGAGACCTGGGTTCGATCCCTGGGTTGGGAAGATCCCCTGGAGAAGGAAATGGTAACCCACTCCAGTATTCTTGCCTGGAAAATCCCATGGGCGGAGAAGCCTGGTAGGCTACAGTCCATGGGGTCGCAAAGAGTCGGACACGACTGAGCAACTTCATTTCACTTTTCAAGGGTACATACCTATGTAAGACAGTGTTTCTCCTAAGAAAAATGTACATACAGATGTCAAAGAGAATTTTCCAGATAATTTCAGAGAATTCACTGGGCCTCTGAGTTCCAGACCAACACAGGGCTTTACTTCAAAACATCCTAAAACATTCACAGTCTCACAAATACCACCTCACATAAGAGATTACATTATAGCCAGCTATTTCTTCTGTACTTTAACTTCTCTATTTCCTTTGTAGTGGAAGATGTCGACTTGATTAATTACCTTTAGAAATTAAAATATTTTAATCGCTAATTGGACTGTTCACAATTGATGGGTTAAGAAGTGGACATTTTTACCACACAGTAGGCTCCAGTTCTCAAATGCATGTCCCGGGCAAAGTGTTTTTCCCTTTGGGAAAAGAGTGGAAATGCATAATCTTTCCAAGTTACTTCAATATCTGATATCCTTTTGGGGAAAATGTGGGAAGTATTTTCTCAGTCTTTTGAGGTTAGATGCTCTGGGTTTCTCAGAGTTCCATAGAATTCTGAAGGACACATTCTGCTATAATTAGCCAGTTTTATTACCCAGTTTTCAAAAGTTGTAGGAAAATTGCTTCCTTATTCATTGGTAAATTCAAATGCCACAGATTCTTCCAGTTGGGTTTAATGAATCAAAGAGGTCCTGAAGAATGACTTTCCTAACCAAAATGGCATCTGAGGAGAGCAGTGCAGGTCTCCATGTCAATTACTGAAGCTTTGTTTTTAGTGCTGCCAGATGTGAGAAGACGTGATGGACAGGAGCCTGAATACTAATGATTAATAATAACAAGAGCAGCTCCAATGGCAGCTGCTATTTACAGAGCATCTGCTATGATAGCACCGTGCTAGGCATTTGCTAGACAGTTTGTGTGCATCATCTGATTTAAACCCTCACGACAACCCCATAACGTAGGGCTCACGTGTGAGGAAAATGAGGGGCCAAGAGGTGCTTCTTTTTCGACTTCAGTGATATCAAATCAAGAATTTCCCAACCTCTGCCCAATAAAAGGCAACTGAAGGATTACGATTGTGATTGCCACATTATGGATGGGACTGAGTGGAAAAGGAGGAAGAAGTTAGGAGGGATGGGGCTGACAGGACTTGCTGAAAATGAAACTTACCCCTAAATGTGTTGTTGGTGAGGCTTCCATCTCCACTGATCATGGAGAGGGCCTTGGGGTGGCAGTGGCTGACTGAGGACCCCCTCCAGGCCTGTGAAAGGGGGGATTCTCAAGTGTGAATTAAACATAACCTTCTCCCTTCTGCCCTCCAGATTCTGAATCCATTTAGAAGAAAATAGGAGTGCCAAAGCCTTTGACTGTGTGGATCACAATAAACTGTGGAAAATTCTGAAAGAGATGGGTTCTTTGGAAGGAATGATGCTAAAGCTGAAACTCCAGTACTTTGGCCACCTCATGCGAAGAGTTGACTCATTGGAAAAGACTGTGATGCTGGGAGGGATTGGGGGCAGGAGGAAAAGGGGACGACCGAGGATGAGATGGCTGGATGGCATCACTGACTCGATGGATGTGAGTCTGAGTGAACTCCGGGAGATGGTGATGAACAGGGAGGCCTGGCGTGCTGCGATTCATGGGGTCGCAAAGAGTCGGACACGACTGAGCGACTGAACTGAACTGAACTGAACTGAGGAGTAATATGGGGTGCAAAATATCTGCTTTCAGGATAGTCAAGCTGATTGCAAGGCATGACTGGAACTTTGGACAACTTAGTGGTGTAACCCTATCCCCCAATTTAAACTTTGGGAACTGGGTACAGGAAAGCAGCCTGGAAAATCAGGCACAGTCTCACACTTGTGGGACTGAGACTGTGAGACAGGCAGAAGGAGGGACTTCGTATGTGCCTTTAACTCACTCACTTTGCTCAGCAGAGGACCTGAATATCCAACATCCAGGGCCCAGTGAATGTCAAATGCTAGTCATCTCAGCAACCAGATGAATCACTCTCCCCATAGGGGGAGGACTGAGAGTTTAAGAGAGGGACCAGAAGCCTTTCCTCTGGAGAACAGGACAGATGTTCACTCTCCTCTACAGAAATATGAAGACAAATATGAACCTCCTGCCTCAACCCTCCCCAGCAGGAACCTCTGCTGTGAAGCCCCACTTGCTCAATTTTAATTTGCTTCTAACAGATGCCACATATCCCAGGAATTCAACACTGAGACTCAAATAGAACAGAAGCATAAAGATACAAAGTGCTTCACATTCCCCACTACTGATAAAAATAAACTGCTGCTCATACACCACTCAGGTGCGGATATGTGACAGTTGGATGTAGAAATACATGCAGCATATAGCCCTTGGGGAATGGCGAAAATGTTTTAGACAGGAGAAAAATCTAGATGACCTGGGGTGTGGTGATGATTTCTTAGATACAACACCAGATGCACGATCCATGTGAGAGATAGTCGATTAGAAAGACGTCATTAAAATTAAAAATTTCAGCTCTGAGAGACTGTTGAGAGAATATGAAGACAAGCCAGGGACTAGGAGAAAAGAAGGCAGAAGACATATTTGTAAAGGACTGTCATCCAAAATACACCAAGAACGTCTAAAGCTCAACAGTAAGTAAACAACCAACCTGACTTTTTAAATGGGCAGAAAATGTGAACTGATATCTCACTAAAGAAGATGTACAGATGGAAAATAGGCATAGGAAAAGATGTTCAGTATCATTTGTTATTAAGGAATTGCAAATTAAAACCACAACACTATATACCTATTGGGCTTCCCAGGTGGTGCTAGTGATAAAGAACCCGGCCGCCAGTGCAGGAGATGTACAAGGCATGGGTTCAATCCCTGGGTCAGGAAGATCCCCTGGAGGATGAAATAGCAACGCACTCAGTATTCTTGCCTGGACCCCATGGACAGAGGAGCCTGGTGGGCTACGGTCCATGGGGCTGCAAAGAGTTGGACACGACTGAAGCAACTTAGCATGCGAGCATGCCTGCGCCTGTTAGAATAGCCCGAATTCAAAACAGTGACACCGCCAAACACTGGTGAGAATATGGCACAATAGAAACTCTCATTCATTACTAATGGGAATGCAAAATGATACCGCCACTTTGGAAGACGGTTTGGCAGTTTCTCAGAAAACCAAACATACTAAGCACACAGATTACCATATAATCCAACGATCACGTGCCTTGGCATTTACCCTTCAGCCCAAAGAGCTGAAAATTTATGTCCACACAAAACTCTGCACATGGATGATCATAGCAACTTCATTCATAATTGTCAAAACTTGGAAGCAACCAAAATGTCATTCAGTAAAGGGCATGGTGTGAAAATAAAACTAATCAAATAAGAAAAGCAAAGACCTTTCATGAACTTGCTATATAGCAAGGCAGTTGGCCACTCACTATTGACATGGATTCAAAGGCAGCAGAAGAGTAGGAAAGTTTATTGGCAGAAAAAGAGGAGGCTTCAGGTATGCCCTATGGGAGGCTGTTGGCATCGGGGAGCTCCAGAGGACTAACTGGAAGTGGGGCACCTTGGGTGACTGGTTAGAGGACGTGTTTGGTTTGTCCTAAGTTGGAAGCTGTCAGTTATAAACCAATGCTGGCCACTAGAGGCGGATTATCACAGAAGCTTTTGTTTAGCTCCATGTATTATCACTGGAGATAACAGTCTGGCTTCCTTGAGTCTGACTTATACCAGGCTGACTTCCTGAGTTGCTTACTGAAGATTAGTAGAGGTTAGCTTCCTGGGCAGTTTACTGTAGGTTGTAGGTCAAAGCTCTATTTTTATGTGGGGTCTGACCATTGTCCATTTGTATATTCAGTCTCTCAATGGATAAGTTAACATGTGGTGCATCAGACATTAGAATATTATTCGGCACTAGAAAGAAATGAGCTATCAAGCCATCAAAAGACATAGAGGAAACTTAAATGCATATTACCAAGTGGAAAAAGCTTATCTGAGAAGTCTGTATTCTGTATGATCTGTCTGTATGACATTCCAGAAAAGGCAAATCTATGGAGACAGTAAAAATAGTGGTGGTTGTCAGTGGTTGAGGGGGTGTTAATTAGTTACACAAAGAGGCCCACAGACTGAAGTGTCTCTAATGGAGAAGAAGGCCTATGTGAACCAACCAAAATCTAAGCCTGTAAATGCTTCAAGGTTAGGAAATGAAAAGCTGAGGACAAGCAATCACAGTTTGTGATCAACAGTCCAATAGACTCTAAGCTACAGCTTATCGGTAATTTTCTTTCTTTGCTTCACACCTTGTCTGTGTAGGTACGTCCCCAGCTCCTGCCTGAGGCAGGACCATCACCACTTTCCATCTGATGCTGCCCCACTTGAACCAATGTTTGCTCTACTAAATTTTGCTGGGAGCCAGCATGAGGAACTCTGCCCATGTCAAAGGTCATGAGGAAGGAGGCTTCGGCATACGCAAAGGCGGGATCGAGCCTCAGGAAACCCCCTGTTCCCAAGCATCTACCCCCAAAACCAGAGTCTGTTTTATGCTCTCACCTACACCTCTGACTTTACAGGGGGCTCTCCCTCATCACCATTTTTCTCGGAGAAGGAGTTAACTTGCAGCTCCAGTTAATAAAAATTTCTGGGCGTGACAAGAGTGTTTCAACTTACAAACTCCTCCGAAGGTTCTCTAGCCTGCCTGAGTGGGTTCGTCCAGCCACATGTGATTGTTNTCTGACTTTACGGGGGGCTCTCCCCCATAACCATTTCTCTCGGAGAAGGAGTTAACTTGCAGCTCCAGTTAATAAAAATTTCTGGGCGTGACAAGAGTGTTTCAACTTACAAACTCCTCCGAAGGTTCTCTAGCCTGCCTGAGTGGGTTCGTCCAGCCACATGTGATTGTTTACAGCCTCCCAACCACGAGAGGAACGATATGCTTTAAAACTTTTTAAATACAGACTCTTTTGAGAAGTTAAAAAATTATTAGTATAGTATAGTGTGTTGATTAGAAATTGTATTGGTGAAGGGTTTTTTCATTTGTTGTGCCAATAATTACTGCTAATTCCCTGCCCTGGGTGTGACAAGGGTGTCTCAGGTCAAACCTCTCTGCTGACAGACTAGCTTGTGTGACAACCTCTCAACCATAAACAGCACAGAGAGTTTGGAGTATTTTGAAAGTCTTAATTAGCATAGGGCTTTTCTCATTGTTGAGTCAATGATTGCCGCCAGGCCTCTATATCCTTAGGCACCTGGGAATATATTAATCAATGTATTTTCAATATAGAAAAGGAAATATAGTACTTTTTGAGGTTAGCAATACTAGACTTTTTGAGTTAACGAATTTTCTCTTTTGTTTTATAGATCACTGTACTTTGTTATAAATCACTGTGTCCTTGCTATGTGAAAAGCTAACTTTATCACTATCTTAAGACTAAATAGATCTTAAGGAGAACATTGGTGAAGGGTTTTCATTTGTTGAGCCAATATTTGCTGCTACATCTCCATATTCCTTGCCCTTATAATGAATATAACTAGCATATAAGAAAAATAAGTATTAACCTTTAAGATCTTTCAGGATTTGAAACAGCTCAACTGGAATTCCATCACCTCCACTAGCTTTGTTCGTAGAGATGCTTTCTAAGGCCCACTTGACTTCACATTCCAAGATGTCTTATGTGAGTCTGAGTGAACTCCGAGAGATGGTGATGAACAGGGAGGCCTGGCGTGCTGCGATTCATGGGGTTGCAAAGAGTCGGACACGACTGAGCGACTGAACTGAACTGAACCTTTAAGATCAATCATGTTAAATCTTAGGCTAAGTAAATTCCTTTCTTGATTGTAACCCACTACACCCTCACCCTATAGGAATGCAGCTTTATTTGGAGCGTGGCGCTTGGTTTAAGAAAAAATCACCCCTGAAAAAAATGTTTTCTGGTTGACTGACCGTTATCAGAAACGGCCATAAAATATCAGCAGGCCTCATGGCCAGAAGATGATGTAAAACCCATAAGACCTTTGTATAATTTTATATGAAGCACCTGATTTTGACAAAGGTCAGGTCTGCTGACCCCCGGATGACTCTGTATTCATCCCTATGTATAACAAAAAGTATATAAGCAAACCTGAAAAATAAAGAAATTGGATCAGTTTCTGGAAAGACTGATTCCCCCGTGTCGTTATTTCTTGTTTTCCATTTTTCTGGCTGAATTCCATCTGGGGCGTGGGTACTCCTACTACACTATCCTTTTCTAATCTCTCTTTATACTTCTAATTAAATAGCTTTTTCCTAGGACACCGACTCTGTCTCCCCTTTGAATTACCCTGGATCCACTGGGGCTGGACCCCAGTAAAACTAAAAAAATTTTAATATGCCTCAGTTTATGATTTAACAGGGGCAGGGGAGGGATGAATAGGCACAACACAGAGGACATTTTAGGGCAGTGAAATTGTACTGTATGATATTATAATGTTAGATATATTTCATTATAATTTGTTAAAGCAGAATGCACAACGCCAAGAGTAAACCCTAATGTAAACTGTAGACTTTGGGGAATTATGATGTGCAGTTTCATGGATTTCAACAAATGAATTACTCTTGTGCAAGATGTTGATCGGTGGAGAATACTGTGCATGTGGGCGGGGAGACAGGTATATGGGAACTTATACTTTCTGCTCGGTCTTCTGAGAACCTAAAATTACTCTAAAATATACAGTCCACTTCAAAGGAAAAAAGAATGTTGTAGAACTAGACAGTGGTGATGTTTGTAAAACCTTGTGAAATATACTAAATGTACTGAATTGTATACTTCAACGAGGTTAGTTTTACATTGTATGAACTCTGCCTCGATGTTAAAAAAAAAAAAGGTGAGGTGGTCACATTCAAAACCAAAACAAAACCTGTAGCGAGCACCCTACATCTTTTTAAACTGGTTCATTGCTGGGACTCGGCCATGTCCAGGCCTGCCTAGAAGCTGTGAGCTGGGCCGCCTGAGGGACAGAGGTCCACTGGAGAAAGGACCTGCTCTGACAGGAAGGGAAAAGGCAAGCTTGGTCCAGTAAGGCAGAGGGCGGGGTGACTGGAGAATTAGATTCTGGCCCTCACCTTTCCCTGGTGTAACTGTGTGTCCCCTGTCTTCTAGGCCGACTGGGCTGCCCTTCCATCAGGCCCCAGATCTGCCTTGAGAGTAGGATATCCAGCAGGTGCTCAGACAGTGCTGACGGTTCCCAGGGGTAGCGCTGTTCACACATCCCGCTGGGGCCTCTCACCACTGGTACCAAAATTCTGCTCTGGTTTGTCCTCCGCTGCCTCTGACCCATCTGCTGCCTCTCTCTGCCAGCCTAGCTGCTTCCCAACATAGGTCCATTATTCTGGCTGAAGGTTTTGTCATGATGGAATTGTTATTGAAAGGGTGACCTCTTCCAGGGCCTGGGAGTGGGCTCTTGTCCAACATTCAGAAATAAATTGTCCAGGGAGACACACTCACTACAAAGTGAGAGCCTTTATTGGGAAGGGGCGTCTGAGCAGACAGCAGCAGCGTGAGGGAACCCAGGAGCACTGCTCTGCCACATGGCTCACAGCCTCAGGTTTTAAGGTAATGGGGTGAGCTTTCTGGATTGTCTCTGGCCAATCATCTTGCTTGTGTTTGATCTGACTCGGGTCCTTCCTGGTGGTGCCTACATCTCTTAGCCAAGATGGATTCCAGCACAAGGATTTCTGGGAAGTTGACTGGACATATTATGGGCTGGTGTCTCCTCCTTCCTTTTGGCCCCTCCTGGGTTCTTCCAGTCGGAGGTAGCTGGTCATTTCCTTGTTCCTTATATGAATCTCCTGTTGTGAGATCAGTAATGCCATTGGTTATTATCCTGCCTGGCCAGGGTGGGTGGTTTCAGTCAATGGTTCCCTAACAGAATTGCATCAGTTTCCCTAAAGCCCTGGGTCAAATCCACCCAGGCCAGTCTCCTGGCAGAGGCCATGCTCCCGCACTGGCCATCACTGTGCCCCTGGAGCCTGTCCCTCAGAACAGAGGTCTATTTACAGTGTTCTCTCTCCTTGAAGTCTAGAATGATCTTCACTCCTCCCCTTTCTCTTTTCTTTTGGACTGGCCCGAGGAAACCAAAAGTCAGAGATCATGAAAGCCAGGATAAGCTAATAGTAAAAACATGATATTATGCCAGAGAAGGAAACATTACACAAACTCCAAAAAGAACTCAACCTCACAAGCAATCAGAGAAACCCTCATTTAGTATTTAGCATATACCTACCAGATTGACGAAAACGAGAAAGACCAGCAATACCAGCTGTTAGCAAGGATGTGGAGCAATGTGTCTCCGCCACCCACTGGTTGTGAGAGTCAAATGCAGTTAATGGGGAACAGTGCTCAGCAAGAGCGCATGCTCAGTGTTGCTGGCCTCAAGAGCCCTCCAATCGCCTCACTTCATGAAGGCAGAGTGGATCCTCTTTGCATCAACGGGAACTTTCTGGACCAGGGTCTGGCCTCATCTTATCATAACCTCTTTGCCAAAACAAAGTCTCCTTAGGATGGCTCTGCCCCCATCTCCTTGGGCAACTGGCACAAGAGGCAAGCCTGAGGTTCTTCTGCCTCCGGTTCTCCTTGAGGCTCCCGGTGAGGCAGGCTGGGGCCTGGGATCCCTTGCTGCAGTGCTTGCAGCTTGACCAACATCTTCTTGAGCAACAGAATGCAAAGAAATTATGAGGGACTAAAAATAACTGCAGACGTGCGCAATTGGGGCAAATTATGAACATGCATGAGTGCGTGCTAAGTCAACTCAGTTATGTCCGACTCTTTGCCACCCTGTGGACTGTAGCCCACCAGGCTGCTCTGTCCTTGGAATTCTCTAGGCAAGAGTACTGGAGTGGGTTGCCATGCCCTCCTCCAAAGGATCTTCCCAGTCCAGGGATCACACCTGCATCTCTTATGTCTCCTGCATTGGCAGGTGGGTTCTTTACCACTTGTGCCACCTGGGAAGCCCAAATTATGAACAATAAGACACTAAAAGGCCAAAGCCCAATCGCCACATCTGAGGTGTGGCAAGCAAAAGCAGGGTATTACAAACGGTCCTGCACAGAGCGCCACCAGGGGTAGGCAGACCACCTGAGCCACTCTCCCGACTGACCCACCGATCCAGCCCCGCTCCCACCGCATTTAAGGAATCAGCTCCTCCCTTCCCCTCACCCCAGGGTCTGACCACGGGCATCTGGTAGGGGTTCTCACTCCCTCTCGCTGGAGCACAAGTCCCAGCAAAGCCTTGCCTGAATTTCTCTTCTGGCTTCTTATCAGTTTGTATGGATTACAGGCGGGTCATGGTGGAGAGGGCTGACAGAACGTGGTCCACTGGAGAAGGGAATGGCAAGCCACTTCAGTATTCTTGCCTTGAGAACCCCATGAACAGTATGAACAGGCAAAATGATAGGATATCAAAAGAGGAACTCCCCAGGTCATTAGGTGCCCAATATGCTACTGGAGATCAGGGGAGCAATAAGTCCAGAAAGAATGAAGGGATGGAGCCAAAGCGAAAACAATACCCAGTTGTGCATGTGACTGGTGATAGAAGCAAGATCCGATGCTGTAAAGAGCAATACTGCATAGGAACCTGGAATGTCAGGTCCATGAATCAAGGCAAATTGGAAGTGGTCAAACAAGAGATGACAAGGGTGAACGT
>SJYT01007175.1:0-41574 GCA_006410635.1 Cephalophus harveyi | reverse complement strand
GACCGAGGATGAGATGGCTGGATGGCATCACTGACTCGATGGATGTGAGTCTGAGGGAACTCCGAGAGATGGTGATGAACAGGGAGGCCTGGCGTGCTGCGATTCATGGGGTCGCAAAGAGTCGGACACGACTGAGCGACTGAACTGAACTGAACTGAACTGACATTGTCCAAGGGCCAGGGCTGCCACCCTGGGTCAGTGTCACCAAGGTGGATAAAGGGATCTCCAGCTCCTTCCACAGAGCAGCCTCCAGCAGCCTGGAGCTAGCACTGGGCCTTGCTTTAGGGCTGGCATACTTCATGCTGGGGTCAGCGGCGCCTTTGGCCCTAGGCACAGCAGGGTCACCGATGAAAATGGAGAGACACAGTGATGCACCCACTTTTCGGTGGCTCTGTTCTGGAGCTTCACTGTCAGTGTGTGAGACAGGCGACTCGGGCTTGGACACTGTGCCTGCGATGGCGGTCAGTGGTCCTGGGCCGTGTGCCTGCAGGGACAGAGCAAGAGTGTGGACGTGCCAGCATCTCGGGTTGATAAGGGCACACTCCTCAGTGCTCCAGGAAGCTGGAGTAAAGGCCCTTTCACTGAGGGAAATAAAGACAAGAACCAGATGGTGATGACGATCATGACGGTAACGTGTTGATGCTCCAGTTTTATATCCTGCTTGCATAACATTAGAACCAGCCACAAAATGCCAATAAATCAGGCAACTCTCCAGAGCCAATTCTGTGTTTCTCAAAGGGAGGCCTTCAAATTAGCATCAGCATCAAGGGCAAAGTTCTTTAGACCTGGATGCTCAGATCCTACCCTAGGCCTGCTGAATAAGAATCACTGAGTGGGAGCCGATGAACCTACATTTTAAGGCATTCCCTGGGTGATTCACGTTTCCTGTCCATCAGGGGAGGCAGGAGCTTCTTTGCAAAGATGGCCATGCCTCTGATGACCCCCGGGCTCAGAGTCTGAGCTCTGCTTCCTCCTCCTCTCAGCTCTGTCTTTTCACCAATGATTGGAGAGCCCTGCACACTGAAAGGGTTCAAGAGTTGTTTTCCAGGCTCGTTCCATTCTCAAAACACAAGCTCCTTGCCCCAGAATTCCTTTTAAGAACCTTTGCTTTGTAGAATGTCTTGAACAGGCAATGTTTATATTCCTAATGGGTTGTCAACATTATTTTTTGCTTTCATGGTCATTTTGTGAAACATAAGATTTGGGATGTGTCTTAACACAGTTTCAGGCTGTTATAGCCTGAAAGCCACTTGGGATTTCCCCTTAATATGTGTATCACACAAAGGAAGAAGGGCAGGGAGCTGTGTGCAGAGTTTCCAGCTCTTTCACCCCTTGCCTTCGCCTGTGTGCAGCTCTCACGGGGTGGGCTCTAGGCCAACTTGCCTTTTAGGGTTTACCAGGTTACCTGAAATTTTTACTGTGGGTACTCTCTGCATCTTCTTCTTTTCCCATTTTTTTCTCTTCCAGAGAAACTCTTCTCTAGAGTTTTTAAAAGTAATAATGCAAAAGAGAGACCCAACAGGATTTTACACATTGGCTTGAATTTCTTGTTACCCACAGTTTGGGATGTTACTTAGTTACCAGAAGAGTCTGGCTTGGGCTCCAAGAAAATTAGTTTGACACTAAAAACTTAAAAGTGCCAGATGTGCTCAATGTTTAGACAGGCTTGGCAGATGAAAAGTTCCAGAACTGGAAAGTGGTACAAGCATGGAACCCACTCAGAATCCACAGGCCTCTGCATTTATGTGCTTTCCCTTCTCTCTTTTTTCTTCTCCAGGACATTTCATTGCCTATGGGTGGACAACAAATGTGTGTTCTTGCAAACGTGTCTCCTCCTGTCATGAATGATTTATCCTGTCTTTGCCCAGTGGCTGTTCTACATTTCTATGAAAATAAAAATAAAGTGGCCCCTGCTCTAGAAAAAGAGGAAGAGGGAATCTTGATTGAGTCCCCTATTTGTTTTATTTATAGAAAATCACAGATGAGGCAGCATTGCAATTTATAACTGCGTTTGGTATATCTCTCCTGCTGAACCCATGTTACACCACAGAGGGAAATGTAATCTAGTCCATCTGGGGTGGGGCCCCTGAGAACTTGCATTTTTTAACAAGTTCCTAGATGGTGCTGATGCTGCAGATCTAAGGACCCCCAATTTGAGAACTGATCAGAGCAATGATTTTCTCAACCTTGGCTGCACATTTGAAGCACCCCGGGAGCTTTACTAAGCTGAATGCCTGGACCCACCTCAGAGGAGCAGGGGGTCATGAGAGCCAGCCACGTCAGCACTTTCAATCACTCTGCGTGCTCAGTCGCTTCAGTTGGGGCTGACACTTTGCAACCCCATGGACTGTAGCCCGCCAGACTCCTCTGTCCATAGAATTCTCCAGGCAAGAATACTGGAGTGGGTTGCCAAGCCTTCCTCCAAAGGATCTTCCTGACCCAGGGGTCGAACCCGCGTCACCTGTGTCTACTGTATTGCAGGCGGGTTCTTTACCCCGAGCCACCTAGAAAGCCCTTTGGTTGCT
Source organism: Cephalophus harveyi (assembly GCA_006410635.1). NCBI lineage: Eukaryota > Metazoa > Chordata > Mammalia > Artiodactyla > Bovidae > Cephalophus > Cephalophus harveyi. Next base: position 39,049 of record SJYT01007175.1, on the reverse strand, counting down.
CCAGGGCTATGTTTTCTCAGTTTTGCCTGCACATCAATTACCTGGGGAATTTTTAAAACCCTGTGCTTGGGCTTCTGCCAACTTCAGACCCATTGCCAGGCATCAGTGGTTTTCAAAGCTCCCCAGGTGAGTCACACACGCAGCCTGCAGGGTGAAGAGCCGCCAGAACACGGGCCGTTAGCACGGAGCAGTTGCCACGGCTCTGGAAAGAGGGCGGGCCCTTCAGAGTAAACCCTAGTTTACTGGTCACTTCAAGAGCAGTTGTTTGTTTTTGTTTTTTCCTTCCTGTCCTTTCTCCTACTAAGTGGATTTTGAAACAGAGGCTCTAAATCCGCAGTGTTAACGCTGGAGGGGTTTTATTCAACATTTTAATAGTCACGGAAGCAAAAAGGATCACCACAGTCTTTCAAGGTCAGGGAAGCCACCACTTTGAACAAGCGGGCTTGACCTTGCTATTACCTTCTTCTGAAGGTGGGAGCGGAGGTTGCCATTTACCGGGGTAGGTCGTATAGCCTCACTGGGAAGGTGACATTCGGAGGGACACCAGGCGAGAGGTGAGGGAGCCTGCTGGTGGTCTGAACTGGCCGCACACCAGCCTGTGACTTCAGGCTGTAGAGACAAAGACATCCGACACCGGAAGAAATGGAAGCAGGAAGGGCGGTCTGGGAAGGCCTGTCCAGTGCTCAGAACAGCTGGAGGATGGGGCCCCAGGTACCTCAGGACAAAAAGGGGATTCAGGGAGGCTTGGAAAACACCAGCTGACTCAAACCTGGTGCTGAATGTGACTTTAAAATATATATGTATGTATGTATGTATGTATTTGGCCACATTGGGTATTAGCTGCAGCATGCAGGGTCTCTGTTGGGGCATGAGAACTCTTGGTTGCAGCATGTGAGATCTGATTACCTGACCTGGGATTGAACCTGGGCCCCCTGCATTGGTAGTGCAAAGTCTTAGCCATTGGACCACCAGGGAAGTATCTAAATGTGATTTTTTTTTTTTTTTCGATGAGGGACCCAAAGAACACACTTTCCTTTCAAAGAAGTTGGTTTAGACCAAGTCACTTTATGGAATTCTTAACCACACACAGACCTTTAAACCTAAAGGGATGCTTCACGATCACCCAGTGTCAGTTCAGTTCAGTTCAGTTGCTCACTCGTGTCCGACTCTTTGTGGCCCCATGAATTGCAGCACGCCAGGCCTCCCTGTCCATCACCAACTCCTGGAGTTCACCCAAACTCATGTCCATCAAGTCGGTGATGCCATTCAGCCATCTCATCCTCGGTCGTCCCTTTCTCCTCCTGCCCCCAATCCCTCCCAGCATCAGAGTCTTTTCCAATGAGTCAACTCTGTATAAGGTGGCCAAAGTATTGGAGTTTCAGCTTTAGCATCAGTCCTTCCAATGAACACCCAGAAGTGATGTCCTTTAGAATGGACTGTTTGGATCTCCTTGCTATCCAAGAAACTCTCAAGAGTCTTCTCCAATACCACAGTTCAAAAGCATCAATTGTTCGGCGCTCAGATCACCCAGTGTAGTTCCCTCCAAGGTAGGTTTTATAGAGCTTTGGGCATTTCCAAAGGTCCTTTGAGGGGCCTACTAGGAGATAAGTGGGCTTCCCTGGTGGCTTAGATGGTAAAGAATCCACCTGTCAATGCAGGAGATGAGAGTTTCATCTCTGGGTTGGAAAGATCCCCTGGAGAAGGAAACAGCAACCCACTCCAGTATTCTTGCCTGGGACAATCCCATGGACAGAGGATCCTGGCGGGCCACAGTCCATGGGGGTCACAGAAGAGTCAGGCATGACCTAGTGACTAAAACCACAACAGGAGACGAGACAGGAGGCGAGAACCAGGGTGAAGCCAAGCTGTGGCCCGGGGTGACCCTCCGGTTCAGTTCAGTCACTCAGTCATGTCCAGCTCCTTGCGACCCCACGGACTGCTGCACACCAGGCCTCCCTGTCCATCCCCAACTCCCGGAGTCCCTCCCCCACACCTGTAGACAGCAGGCCTAGTCAATAAGGGACTTGCTGTGCAGCTTCAAGACAATAAAAGACGATGCAGGGCGCCTGCTCACTCCGGCCAGTCTCCCTCTCAAGCAGCTGCCTGGGTGAACTCATTCAGTCCTCACCAACCCTGTGAAGAAGCTCTGTCCCCCTCCTACTGGTGAGGAAACGAGCCCAGGGAGGCCAGGGCCGTTGTCCAGGGTCCCTGTCGTCTAGAGGCCGAGCTGAGACTCACACTCATGGTGTGCGGGCCCAGCTCCAGCACCGGGCGGTCTGCCTTCCCGGAGGCCGAGCTTGGCTCCCCCTCCGGCTCGCCTCCTGAGCTGGCTTGGCCACACGATGGGGGTTCAAGGCTGCTCCATCTACAGTTCAACGTGAGTTCCTCCCATTCCATGCCAAGGTGGCAAGGCCCTGCCTCTTCATCTCCAAGTGGGCCTCTCTGTCTTTGCAGCTACAAACGAGTGGAGGGTCTGTGTCTGCTTCCCCCTGTAGGGTGGGCTCTGGTAGCCTCCCAGGCGCCCCCATGCAGCCCCAGGTCCCTCAGAGCCCTTCTCTGCTCCCCCCTAGGCAGCCTGCCTCTCAGCATGGCCCAGCACGCAGAGCCAGGGACGGGCTCTCCACGGAGGGCCAGGCAGGTCTCAGGGCTGACAGAGGCGGGCAAAGGCCGCCCTCTCTGCAGCTCAGCTGCCGTCCTGTACTTTTGCTGAGCAGGTCCTTTCCTCCCTCCTTCTGCAAAGAGAGGGCCCCTGGGGGTGTCGCCTCTCTCCCTCCCGTCTCTCCAGAAGAGGACCCTCCTTCACCTCCTCCAAGTGCTTACTCCGGGGCTCGCCGCGCCACTCTATTTACAGCAATAAATGAGGAGCACAAGGTACGGGTCATGGGCTCTGGTAACTTGCCCTGAGGTTGATTCAGGCCTCCGAGGCTCTTCCCTCAGCTTTGCAGGTCAAGGTTGAGAGGATATGGAACCCACTCCAGACCTTCTATCAGATCAGCCTCCTATTAGAGCCGTTTGGAGGAGACGGGAGGGTAACCTTGCCAAGCGGAAGGCTAGTTAACCGGTTCCCGGGGAAAACCATGCGGTTTTTGGGTCAAAGGCTATTGCTCCTGTGAGCCGACCCCACACCTTGCGGAGTAGCCTTTGTCCTCTCAGCGTGGCTGGGGGCTTTGCTCAGGTGTCTGCCTTCCCTGCCCAGCCTGAGCCTGCAGGCCTTGAAGGTCAAGCCACTTTCACTGCAATTGGCCCTTCCTTCCAGGAGGAAGAGTGCTGGATTCTGTACTTCAATCATGTAGAACTCGATTCCAGGGCTCTTCACACTCACATAAGTTTGTTGGATCCATGAAACTTTCAGTTTCAAAAAAGGAACTCAGACTTGGGGGAAAAATGTCTGAGACCAGATATTGAAGGTCTTTGTTCCTCATTTTATATTTCAGAAAACTCATTGCAAGGAGATGAGACATCTCTGACATGGTTATTGAGCTCACCTTACATGAAAGAAAAATAAGCCTCGCATTTTCTAGGAAAGAGCTTAGGCAGAGAAAGACGTGACTGAGAACCCTTCTGAATAATGAGGAAAGTGCCGATCACAGACCTCTTGCTTGTCCTCCTTGAGGGCCTCACTCTGACGCCTTCTCTCCTTTCTTTCGGGGTAGCTTAGATAGGAAGTGTGGCACTGGGACGGTTTCATGTCATTATTTCAAGCCTACACATAGAGCCAGATCCTGGCAGTTTCAACCATTCTCCCTCCTGGGCCGTTTGGAGGCCTGTACCTATGTTCCACAAGGCAAAATCCGATTCTCTGGAATGCAGCCGTTGTTCCTTTTTAGGCTCTGGGACAGTTTGTTTAAGATAAGGAGAGGACTAACAGGCTGGATTTAAAGTCACTGATGCAAAGACTGAGACAGCGGTTGCAGGCTATACCTATACGGGCACAATGACCTCATCCCTGGGGAGGGCGCCAGGGCCAGGGAAGGACGCTCTACCCACATGGCCCCTGGTCACTGCCATTTACAAGAGAAATTGTCCTTATTTTCTCTCTTCCTCTAGTGATGTCCCTAGATGGTTAATTCTTACCCCTGGAGCAGTGGGGCTTCCCTAGGTGCTCAGACAGTCAAGAATCTGCTTGCAAGGAAGGAGACCTGGTTTCCATCCCTGGGTGAGGAAGATTCCCTGGAGAAGGGGAAGGGTACCCACTCCAATATTCTCGCCTAGAGAATCCCGTAGACAGAGGAGCCCAATGGGCTATGGTCCATGGGGTTGCAAAGAGTCAGACACAACTGAGCGACTAACACTTTCACTTCACTTTACCTGAGGAGCTGTGGGGTTCAAGAGTGAACTGGAGTGAGAAGCCAAAAAAAAAAAAAAAGGATGCTTAAGAGCTGAAACTACTGCAGGAAAAACATGGGGCCCAAAAGGGATGCTTAATTCCCAGGTCTCAGGCGAGTGCCTGGAATGGGCCACCAAGTGAAGAATTCGAGAACTTCCCAAAGCAGAGTGAAAGCAGATTTATTCAGGGAGACATGAGCTCCATAAGCAGAGTGTGAGCCATCTCAGAAGACAAAAGGCCCCAGGGTAGGATGTTGTTGGTTTTTATGGGATGGATAACTTCATAGGCTAATGAGTGGGAGGATAATTCCAGCTATTTGGCGGAAGGGGTGGGGGTTTCCAGAAATTGGGTGACCACCCATTTATTGGCCCTGGTATGGTCAGCCTCTGGAGAAGGCAATGGCAACCCACTCCAGTACTCTTGCCGGGAAGATCCCATGGATGGAGGAGCCTGGTAGGCTGCAGTCCACGGGATCGCTAGGAGTTGGACATGACTTCACTTTCACTTTTCACTTTCATGCATTGGAGAAGGAAATGGCAACCCACTCCAGTATTCTTGCCTGGAGAATCCCAGGGATGGGAGAGCCGGGTGGGCTGCCGTCTATGGGGTCACACAGAGTTGGACACGCCTGAAGCGACTTAGCAGCAGCAGCAGCAGCATGGTCAGCCTCAGAATTGTCTTGGCACCAGTGGGTGCGTTGTTTAGCATATGCTAATGGAACAACAGACTGGTTCCAAATAGGAAAAGGAGTACATCAAGGCTGTATATTGTCACCATGCTTATTTAACTTCTATGCAGAGTACATCATGAGAAACGCTGGACTGGAGGAAACACAAGCTGGAATCAAGATTCCTGGGAGAAATATCAAAACCTCAGATATGCAGATGACACCACCCTTATGGCAGAAAGTGAAGAGGAACTAAAAAGCCTCTTGATGAAAGTGAAAGTGGAGAGTGAAAAAGTTGGCTTAAAGCTCAACATTCAGAAAACGAAGATTGTGGCATCTGGTCCCATCATTTCATGGGAAATAGATGGGGAAACAGTGGAAACAGTGTCAGACTTTATTTTTTTTGAACTGAACACCCTCCCACTAGGTGATTCCATCTAGTCTCAGAGCTCTAAGGGCCATTTGGAAGCCAGTGACACCCAAATCATCATCACTAGCCTTGACCTCTCCCAGGAACCCCACACTTAGGTACCCAGCTTCCTCCAGGAGATCACCACTTAGGTGCATAACAGTCACTCCATGCTTAAAATGGCCAAAACGAGACTCTTAATGCGTACTCTTCCATCTCTCCCTCAAAAAGTCCTGCATCTCAGGCTTGGCTTTAGAAGCTACCTTTGATTATTCATTCCTCTCAACTCTCCTCCCTTCCGCATCACCCCCTTTCCCACCACCATAGTCTAATCCACAGCCTGTTCTGCCAACTGTATCTCAAGTCCTATGTCAGTCCACCTCCACTCCTACCAACCCAGTCCAGTCCCCTGTGTCTATCCCTCTGGACTTGTAGCATCATCTCCCTGGTTTTGCCTTCTACCCTGGCAGGCTCACGCCCTCACCTGCCTCTTCAACCTGGCCTTGTCGATTCTCTCTCTCATCTATTCTGCTGTTGCCATACTGACCCTGTTACAATTTCTCATACTTGCCAAGTTCGTTTTCACTTTAAATCATTTACTGTAGACATTTTCCCCATCTGGAATGATCTTTGTTCTGACAGGGCAAACAGCCCCCACGGCTCCAAAAATGCACTTAGTATTTGAAAGCAAAGGGCACATAAATGTTTACACTATTTGCCACTTTAGATAATCTACACCGTGACTATATGCTTTCATCTGGGATGATTAGGAACTGTTGAGAGAAAAACAGAGACACTCAGAAATTCACCTTTTTTGTTAATAAGGTAATGTGATCTCAAACTGAAGAATTCTATGAGGTTATATGGTCCATGACTCAGAGTGACTCACACTCCACCCTGAGTTTGATACAAATCCCTTCCTGATGCCAAAGGGAGATTTCCTTGGGTAATTTAATCAACTGAACCTGTTGCTACGTTACCATTGCATCGCTTCTTGCTAAGATTTATCCTCCCTTTCCCCCAAAAGAGTCTCAGTGCTGTCTCCTAAACTTTAAAATTGACAATGAGCAATACTTTTAAGACAGACATTGTAAGGCTTAAACATGAAGGTCACAAAAACTGAATCCAATTCTCTTTTCTAAAATGAGATACAGAGGAAATGACACACAGAACATTTCCCTGGATATGACAGGCTCAGTTATTCTGCTGAAAAAGTGCCTCAGCGCACACTCTACCCTCCCAGGGGTGAAGTCAGGCGGGCTGCAAGCGCCTCGGTCACCATTCAACTACTTTGCAGTTTGTCAGTGGCTTTCGAAGCTCGTGGTCTTTGGGCCCTGGAGGAGGTGTTTGCAGTTCCGGTTGAGCTGTGGGCAGCTGTGAGCAAGTCCATCATGTTGGGTGTTTTCAGATACCTGCATGTCTGCCCTGGGAAATAGAAGTTGGTGGCAAAGATCATTCTTCCACTCCCTGCAGGCTGTGTGGCCAGCATGGCCCCAGCCCATGGGGAGGGCAGAGACCGACAGAACAGAGCACACTGACAGAAGGCGTGTGGTCTCCTGATTAGCCAAGGCATTCAGAAAACCCTCCTTCTCCCTGTATCTGAGCCATGCCCTATTTGCCACCTTATATTACCTTTGCTTGGGCTTCCCAGGTGGCTCAGAGGCAAAGAATCAGCCTACAATGCAGGAGTTGCAGGAGTTGCAGGTCCAATCCCTGGGTTAGGAAGATCCCCTGGAGGAGGGCATGGCAACCCACTCCAGTGTTCTTGCCTGAAGAATCCCCATGGACAGAGGAGCCTGGCGGGCTACAATCCATAGGGTTGGAAAGAGCTGGACATGAAAGAAGAGACTTGGCACGCACACGTGCACACATTCCCTTTGCTGTCCTTCGCCGACCAAGGTATCAGAGGCAAAGTCCATGATCCAAGGCAGTATGTTTCTAAGAATAAGCTAAAAAAACAAAACAGGGAAACAATTTAAATGTGAGCAAAACCCTGGTCCACGCTGTAGTCAGCGGAAGTTTAGGCTTGGATCCACAACGTTGACCTGCTGCTTATTTCTGCAGCCATAAAGCAGATTTATTCAGGATCAGCAGCGAATTTATTATTGATTTTGGCTGCGCTGGGTCTTTGTTGCTGCACCCGGAGCTTCTCTGACGGTGGAGAGCAGCGGCTGCTCTCGCGCTGCGGGGCACGGACTTAATGCCTGGCTTCTTTTGCTGCGGAGCGCCGGCTCTAGGGCAAGCAGGCCTCAGTATTCGCTGCGTGCGAGCTCTAGAGCTCGAGTTTAGTGGTTGTTGCACGTGGGCTTAGTTGCCCTGTGGCATGAGGGATCTTCCGGACCAGGGATCGAACCCGTGTCCCCTGCACTGGCAGGCAAACCACCAGGGAAGCCGCAATCAGCAGAGAACTGAAGAAAGAAAGAACACGGAGGCTGCATCCATGGAAAGCCACGTGCAGGTCCCTGCGCAGCAAGGCAGAGAGAGCACTCATACGGGGGAAGAGGAAGTTGGGAGGGCGGGAGTAAATCGGGAGGCCAGGGCTTTTCCCTGGCGGAGCTGTTGCCAGGAAAGCGGAGGCTGTGCTCCTGCTGGGCTCTGCCATGGTCTCAGGACAGAACAGCTCCCTTTTCTGGTTTCCCAGCACTTTAATTAAGCTTTCTGTGGATGAACTTTTCACAGCAACCACTATGTGAAACCCTCAAATGTGTATTTTTACCTCTGACTCTTTTGGAAGGACAGAAGCAATATAGAAAAAAAAGATAAGAGTAAAAAGTGACCAATCCCCACCAGATTTTTAATCGAAGCACCTGTTTCCTGATAGCAAGCTCAAGTAGGGGAAAGGAGCACAGACAGGAGTCTGTTAGAGTCCACAATTCGATTGCTGATGACTGTGGAGAAGAAAATGGCAACCCACTCCAGCATTCTTGCCTGGAGGATTCCATGGACAGAGGAGCGTGGTCAGCTATAGTCCATGGGGTCTCAGAGAGTCAGAAAGGACTGAGTGACTGATACTTTCATTTTCACATGTTTGGCACAGACTAAACACGTTCTGTTCGTTCTCTTATCTAAACTGCAGTGTTCAAACTAGCATACTCAGATAGCTATTACTATCTCCATTCAGTGGATGCAAAAACAGGCACAGAAAGTGAGGTAAATCTCTCTAGATCTCAAAGCGAGTCCATGGCAGGGGTCCGCCTGACCCCCAGTTCTCTGGTCCCTGCACTCCCAACCCTGCTTCCTTCTGCAAGGTTCCTCCTCTGATTCCTCTGGATATCCATACCTGCTCCAGCGTCTACAGGACAAGAAAAATCAAAGAAAAGGGCACAACCCTGGTCAGATGCTTCATTCTCTTCTGGTTGCGGTCCTCTCGTTCTCTTTTGCTTCAGTGAATTAAATGATTAATTTGTAATGAGATAGATTTTAATGCGCACAAACATTTTGTTCTGTCTTGGTGCTTTGGATCATTTTTGCCATGTTGTCAGTAGAAAATGATTGTCAAATTAATCAAGCATCAGGATCATCTGGAGAAATGTAAAAAAAATACATATCCAGGACCCCATTTCAGACCTGAATCAGAATTTCCATGGCCACAACATGTGTCTCTGTTAAGAGGGGTGTGTGTGTGTGTGTTTGCATGCATGCACATATTTGTTGATAACAAGATCTCTCTTCTTAGCAAATTTCAAGTATACAATACAAATAGTTAACTATAATCATGTTAGTACATTAGAGCTCCAGAACTGATTCATCTCAAACTGATACTTGGTTCCCCCCACCCCCAGGTCTTGCTCCTCTGTTTCCATGAGCTTGACATTTTTAGGTTCCACACAAAAGTGAGACCATGCAGTATTTGTATTTGTGTTTCTTCATCCAGTTTATTTTACTTAGCCGCAATGTTCTCTCAGTTCATCTATGTTGTTACAAATGCTAAAATTTTCCTTTTCTTTTGGCCTTGGCTCATGGCTTGTAGGATCTCACTGCACCCGGGTGCAGCATATATATATACACTCTACTTTCTCTATCCATTCACCATTGATGGGCATTTAGTGGTTTTCACACCTTGGCTACTGCAAGTAATGCTACGTCCTGGTTTCACTCCTTTGGGTGTATGCCCAGAAGTAATGGGATGGTTGCATCCTACAGGTAGTTCTGTTTTTAATTTTTTGAGAATCCTCCATATTGTTTTCCATAATTAACCTTTAAAATCAAGCTTCTTCAAAGTACAGAAGTGTGTAAAATATGCCACAATTTTGTTTAAAGGGGGATATATATATATATTCCCTGGTGGCTCAGATGGCAAAGAATCTGTCTGCCATGCAGGAGACTTAGGCTCGATCCCTGGGTCAAGAAGATCCCCTGGAGAAGAGAATGGCAATCTACTCCAGAATTCTTGCCTGGAGAATTCCATGGACAGAGGAGCCCGGTGGGCTACAGTCCATGGGGTTGTAAAGAGTCGGACATGACTGAGCAACTTTCACAAAATAAAAGATACCCAAGAAGCTGGTAATATTGGTTCCCATGGGGAGTGGATAGTCAGCTGCTCTCTGGCCTGGAGCAGAGCCACCCAGCTGAGCACAGTCGAGGTTAACCAAGTCTCCAGCAGCTTCACAGCTGTGTGAACAATAACAGATAATTATTGCTTAAAATTAATAGAAATACATCATAAGAGTGCTGTGTATCTCACCATTATGCTACAATAATTCCCTGCTTATATATTTATTCAAGGAATCTACAGTGTAAGAGTGAGGCTCTGGAGCCAGACTGCTTGTGTTTGAATCCCAGCGCTGGTGCTATCCAGCTGAATCCCTTGGGCTAGTCACCTAACCTGTCTGTTCCTGCGATTTCTCATCTGTAAAGTGGGAATTCTAATAGCTGCTGATGTTCAGTTGCTAAATCATGTCTAACTCTTTGTGATCCCATGGACTGTAATCCAAAGGGTCCTCTGTCCACGGGATTTCCCAGGCAAGAATACTGGAGCGTGTTGCCATTTCCTTCTTCACTTATAAAAAGGCCAACCTCAAAGGGCTTGGTGCTTTCTAACATACATTTTAAATACAAAATTATTAATATATAAAATGTCTTGTCCATATACCACTTAAAATCACCTTTTAAAATACCAGTTGGCATTATGCTGAATTCGGGCTATACCACTATTACATAAAAGGAAGAAAAGGAAGGAAATGTGCTCAGCAAGGGTCCTTCTGGAGCACCAGGAGGAAAGGGAGTTACACTCGCGTGACTGATCAGTGACTCCAGGAGGAGCAGCTCCGCCCAAGGCTGGCAACAGCAGAGAGGCTCGTGTTGTTTCCATGAACCTACGGAATCCTCCGCATCTCTGCAGCATCTGCCCATTCCAGGACACTGAAAGGTATTGTGAGATCATTCAAAGCGCCTCTGCCAGAAGTTTAGGCTGAAAATCCCTCCTGGGATAAGAAGGATTATGAGGAATTGATGCGTTTTTCTAACCTTTAATTCTGTTTTTACCCCAAACTCCATCAAGTTTTAAAACCTTTTGGTCAACCTAAGACTTTGCTAATATAATGATGAGAGTGTTCTCAGGCTTCCAAAAAAAAAAAAAAAATCTAAGGATAAAGTAGTAAAAGGGAAATCTAGAATCTCAGTCACAGGGGAAGAATACTCTGTAGCTTCTAAATTTAAGCATTTAAAATATCAAAGCTATCAAATGGCATACTACCACGAGCTGGATGGAATTGAACAATTTTTTTCACCTTCATAAACATGTGTATATATGTGTATATAAGAAATACATCTTTAAAACTGTTGATAATGTTTTTTGAGAAATTTTGAGCTATTTTTGAAAAATGTCCCAAGTAGAGAAAAGCAGAAACATTTGCCCTAAAGACAGACAAGAGCATCCCTGAGAACTGGTGATGGTGGAAGCGTGCCTCACACCACTGTCTTCTCATTTCCCACACCTCCAGTGAAGTCTGTGGGACAGTTTCCAAGGACGGTTTCCAATAAAAAAAAAAAAAAAATCTAAGGATAAAGTAGTAAAAGGGAAATCTAGAATCTCAGTCACAGGGGAAGAATACTCTGTAGCTTCTAAATTTAAGCATTTAAAATATCAAAGCTATCAAATGGCATACTACCACGAGCTGGATGGAATTGAACAATTTTTTTCACCTTCATAAACATGTGTATATATGTGTATATAAGAAATACATCTTTAAAACTGTTGATAATGTTTTTTGAGAAATTTTGAGCTATTTTTGAAAAATGTCCCAAGTAGAGAAAAGCAGAAACATTTGCCCTAAAGACAGACAAGAGCATCCCTGAGAACTGGTGATGGTGGAAGCGTGCCTCACACCACTGTCTTCTCATTTCCCACACCTCCAGTGAAGTCTGTGGGACAGTTTCCAAGGACGGTTTCCAAGATAAACCAGAAACTGAAGGCCCAGGCTTGTATTTCCTAGTTTTGTTTCTGCTGTTTACCTCCTGCAGAACTTTGTGCATTATCTCATAAGAAAAATAGAAATAAAGGCTTAAATGAGCTAGTTACAAAGTGGTTTTAAATAATTAAAATAATTATGATGCAGAGATAACACTCATGTGTACCAACACACATGAAGAGTTGCAAACATGGAATCTGAATGCTAAAAGAGACTCTAGTTCTATCTTTCTTTTAACAGATGAAGAAACTGAGGAACAGAAATGTCAAATGACCTGCCCAAGGTCACACAGTAAATTCATGCTGCTGGAGATTAGAACATAGGTCTCCTGATGCCATCTAGTACCTGGAATGTAATGTACATGGTACAGTGAAGTCAATGTCCAGTCTAAAAATGGAAAATAAGTGGATATGTTTGAAGAATAACTACTTTTTATAAAAAAGTCAGTCAGTCAGTCAGTTCAGTCGCTCAGTCGTGTCTGACTTTTCAACCCCATGAATTGTAGGGGGCTGAAGGACCGGATTTGGAGTGTTCCTGCGAAGTGCATTTATACACCCATTTAATCCCCTCAGCAACCAAAAGACCTGGTTACTAAGGCTTTCTTGGTTCCATTTTACAGACATGGAAACTGAGAAAAGAGAGATCAAATAACTTGACAGAGGTGGAGATAGGATTTGACCCCAGTTCTGTTTCCTTCTGATTCCACGCTTCTGGCCAGCATACTCTGCTTCCTCCTGGGCCTCAGTTCTTTCATGTAGAAGGCAGGAGTTAAAACAGCACTCATGAGGTTTAGGAGAGGGTTACACTGCACAATGCCAGGTAAATGAAAGAGCTATAGCTATTAGGTGCTCTGGGAACGCTATTTTTGTGGGGATGAGATAGTAAAGAAACCTTTGTTTGGAACCGTAGAATTTAGAACTTGGAGTCTTCCTAGGAATCTTGGCTAGTTTTTTCCCCCTAAATTCTCAGTGCTAACATTCTCCATGTTTCCTTGCAGTTTCCCTTCTGCATACATCACGAAAATATGCATGAAACCCCAAGATGCAAATTCAGCTTTGTCATGAAAACCATTACCATTAAAACACTTTGTCAGATTGGTGATTTTGGGGGTTAAAATCAAAACAGCAAGCTGGCTCCCAAAGGGTTGTTGTTCCTGTCGACCTTGAGATTCTGAAAGAAAATAATTGAAGCCGGGCCTGTGCAAGGTTCCCACAGAGATTTATGAACAAAACCTGAAACACCTCAGCAATGTAGCCTGTGTTTAAATCACTCCACTGTCAGTGACCTCCAAGCAGAAAATCTGAGGAGGGTGATTTGAGAGCTCCCAGCAGGAGAGACACCATGGCGGGAACGGGGAAAGCGCCTCTCTTGCGGAGGCACCTGGACACCTGGACGCACAGGGGAAGTAAAAGCTCTTGAGTGAATTAAAAGGTGAGGGGCCGAGACCTGGTGGGCCATTTGTGTTTTTAATGCGTTGTCTGTCCCTGTTAGCATTTCACATCTCAGCCTTGACCACAGATTCGTCTCCCACTAACATGTATACCCAGAAACACGCTTAACTTTTCAAAATAGATAGTTTGCCCAGAGAGAACCCTGGGACATTTTTTTTTGTTTAAAACAGTATCCATTTCTTAGAATTGGTTCTAATCAAAGCCAATGGTGACTTAATGTCTTAAAACTGCCTCAGTGAGACATTTCTGAATTCAGTCTACAGGGCATTCACACTTCTGAAAACGGATAAACCGACAACGAGTCACAGTACAGGTAGATTGTTTCCATTTGGAGAACTGACCTTAAGCTTCGTAATATCAAATTCATTCTATTTTTCCCTGTGTTTTTTTCAAGATTTGTTCCAGATAATGCTTACATGGTAACCAATACAAATAACCAGTCACCCAGCTGAAGGACTTCCCACAAGGGAATGTGGAAATCAGGATGCAGTGACACGGCTGGCTTGCTTCCCTGAAATGATTTCATCAGTCAGTCAGTTCAGTCGCTCAGTCGTGTCTGACTCTTTGTGACTCCATGGACTACAGCACGCCAGGCCTCCCTGTCCATCACCAACTCCCAGAGGTTACCCAAACTCATGTCCATTGAGTCGGTGATGCCATCCAGCCGTCTCACCCTCTGTCGTCCCCTTCTTCTCCTGCCTTCAATCTTTCCCAGCATCAGGGTCTTTTCCAAGGGGTCAGTTCTTCACATCAGGTGGCCAAAGTATTGGAGCTTCCACTTCAGCATCAGTCCTTCCAATGGCTATTCATGACTGGTCTCCTTTAAGATGGACTGGTTGGATCTCCTTGCAGTCCAAGGGGCTCGCAAGAGTCTTCTCCAACACCACAGTTTGAAAGCATCAATTCTATGAAATCATAGCTGTACCCAAATCCAGCATTTGTGCTCATAGACACACACATAGTGTTCACCCTCAGCCAAATTCACCAACCCATCTGAATCAGTTCACGTAAGACTGAGATCCTGATTGTGAAGAAAAATGAGATGGCGACACACTTCGGTCAGCTCCCTCAGACATCCTAAGAAGCCGGCTTCTTCAGCTTTGGCCAAATGCATGTACAGTCAGCTCTCCCCATCCATGGATACTGAACCTACACATCCGGGGTGCTCACTGTACGACATCATTTCATATGAGGGACCTGAGCATGGCGAAGTCCTGGACCCAAGCTTCCATGGATACAAGGGATGAATACAGTTACATGGTCAGATGAATCCTTTTACAGATGTTTGGTATAAAGAGGTTATCAATTTCCTCCGGAAACCAATTGGCACAAAGAGTCGCTGGGACTTAAACAGGTTCACTGGTTAAAAAAAAAAAAGGCCCACGTGAAAATGGATGGGCAGCGACTCCACTCCTAGTTTTAAACTCAGACTCCAACACAGGGACTCGAACACATACACAATGTACACAATGTACACAAATGGCCATAGCAGCCCTAACCACAACAGTCAGAGGAAGGTGGAAACAGCCACACGCGCATCATGTGATGAACAGATCAGCCAAATGTGATGCCTCACATTGTATGTCATTCAGTCTTGAAAGGAATGAAGTTCCGACCCACGCTACAACGTGGATGAGTGTGGAAAGCATTCAGACACAGAAGGTCACACATACTGCATGATTCCACTTAGACGCATATCCAGAACAGGCAAGTCCACAGAGATGGGAAGCAGATTAATTGAAGCCAGGGTCTGGAAAGGAAGGTGAGAGAATGGGACTTGACGCCTTAAGGGGAATAGAATTTCCTTTTTGGGTGGCGGATATTGTTTGGAACCAAGTAGATGTTGAAGCTGAAACTCCAATATTTTGGCCACCTGATGCGAAGAGCTAATTCGTTGGAAAAGACCCCGATGTTGGGAAAGATTGAGGGCAGGAGGAGAAGGGGACGACAGAGGATGAGATGGTTGGATGGCATCACCCACTCAATGGACATGAGTTTGGGTGGACACTGGGAGTTGGTGATGGACAGGGAGGCCTGGTGTGCTGCAGTTCATGGGGTTACAAAGAGTCGGACACGACTGAGTGACTGAACTGAACTGAACTGAGAGGCGATAGCTGTACCACGTGGGACTGCACCAAACGCCACTGAACTGTACACTGTGAAGCAGTCGATTTTGTTATGTGAATCTTAGCTCAACAAATAGAAAGAAAGGCCAGGGAATAAGACACAGACCCACCAGAGAGGAAGAACTGCGCTGCTCCTGCATGTGCTGCGTCTCCAGCCCCAAGGCCTCTCTCCCCTCTCGGTGATCTCACTGGTTTGCTTGGATACGCAGCCGTTACCACTCAGGTTTCTGTTGCCTGACGTGCGGCAAGCAAAAGCGCCGAGACACCGAGGTTTGTAACAGAGAGAGGGTTTATCCACAAATCAGTTATGTAAGGAGGCGGCAAAACCTGTGTCAGACTCACCTCCTCTCAGAGGCAGGGGGCTTGAGTATTTATGGCATAAAGCATAAAGAGCCAGCGTGGGCTGAGGCTGGGGAAGGGGCAGGATTTGTCATTCTGCACAGTCGTGACTAAGCTCCAGGTCTCCCCACATTCAAACGTGGAAGCACATAGCACCATCTGAGGGTGGAGTTTTCAGTCCTCTGCCTTCGAGAGGTCATCCGGCGGACACGTGTGCACACCCAGTTGGAGGGCTGGTGGTTCTAATCAGTCTTAACTAGCTCAGCTTGAACCAGACACAGCAAACTCCAAGTTCCTGGAAAACAATTTGGACAAACATTTATTGCTTAGGCTTGAAGACATGCAAGCCTTCACCTTGATTTGTGAAGGCAAGGGAGAGGCATTTGACCAACGATTGGCTTCAATGGCACAGAAGATGAGAAATCTCCATGCCACCCACTTGTCCAGCCCATCAACGCGCTTCCAGTCAGCTGCCATCCCCAGCCTGGCACTCGTCTTCCACATCCAATGACAACTGCCCTTGGCTGCTATTCAGAGAGGGTTTGCCAGTACCTATTGGACAGTAGCTGGTGAGGGCCTGGGACCTTGCCTTTACCTGGGTACCACTTTGCTCATCCTCATTTTGCCTCGGAACTTCAGGGACCCAGGGAGTTAAAGGGTTTTGAGGTGTCCTTCTTGTTGCCAGAGAAGTCTGACCTATATATAGGGGATTTTTCTGAAACAACAGAACACTTTCAGATTCAAGGAAGTGAGAATTGCATTGTTGTCTTAGCCTGGGTCACCCAGAAAGCAGAGGCACACAGGCAATGGGTTACTTGGGAAATGATCCCACGGAAGAGTGGAGAAGGGTGGAGGGGAACTAGGAACCAGGGAAAAGGGAAAACCAATATTCAGATGCATTATCAGTTTGGCCCCTGCGACAAAGTTCGATCTTGCCTGAACTTTCTGAGGAACCTCCTGCATGGTGTCTTCTCAGGACCACTAGCCTTGATTACAGTAGGGGGAAATATCTGTCCGCCAGTATCTGTCCCCACTTGATCAAGGGTGGTCCAGTAGTACTCACATTTCTGAATTGCACATTTGTGATTGCCCAGCTCCTTGGAAGAAAAGCTATGACCAACCTAGACAGCATATTCAAAAGCAGAGACATTACTTTATCAACAAATGTCCGTCTTGTCAAAGCTATGGTTTTTCCAGTAGTTATGTATGGATGTGAGAGTTGGACTATAAAGAAGGCTGAGTACCAAAGAATTGATGTTTTTGAACTGTGGTGTTGGAGAAGACTCTTGAGAGTCCCTTGGACTGCAAGGAGATCCAATGAGTCCATCCTAAAGGAAACCAGTCCTGAATATTCATTGGAAGGACTGGTGCTGAAGCTGAAGCTCCAATACTTTGGCCATCTGATGCAAAGAGCTGACTCATTGGAAAAGACTCTGATGCTGGGAAAGATTGAAGTCAGGAAGAAAAGATGACAAAGGATGAGATGGTTGGATGGCATCACCGACTCAATGGACATGAGTTTGGGTAAACTCCAGGAGTTGGTGTTGGACAGGGGAGGCCTGGCATGCTGCAGTCCATGGGGTTGCAAAGAGTTGGACATGACTGAGCGACTGAACTGAACTGAGTGCCCAGCAGGTTCTTGTAGCACCTCACACGCTGGCATCAGAGATGCCTCGGCAGCACAGGATGCATGTGTTGGCAGCACTGGTCTGTTTGGAGCCCTGGCTGTAGCTGTTTGATCAGCAGCGGCTGGAGCAAGGCGGAGGCTCATGGGACCTGCGCTGGCTCGAGGCATGAGTGCCACAAGGATGTGGGAGAGCGCCTTAGGCTTGGAAGCAAACATCTGAAACGGCATCTATGAATGGCTAGCATTTGTGTTTCTGCAGTTCTTCATTCCCACTGATCAGGCAGCCATCGTCAGATAAACTCGGCCTGAAACCTTCCAAGCCTCAGGTGTTGACTGGGCACCATCTGTGTGCTAGTCGCTGGGCATCCGGCAGCAAGACCGCAACACCCTTGCTCTTAAGAAGCTTACATTCTAGTGGGCAGAGACGGGCAACATAAACCACCAAATAATCAAGAGACATGTCAGATTAACTAAGCGCCGGAAGCTGACCCAGGGTGGTGAGCTGGGGCTGGAAGGGCCAGCTTACCTTCTTACTATTGCTTTGAGGCATTACACAGGTGGGTGGTTTGGCTTTTGGTTCCTGTTTCCAACAGCTCTGTGACTCATTCACATTTTCTTTAAAATCTATTTCAATTCTTAGTCAGACACAATTGCACAGTTTTTAAGCCTAACATTTAAAAACAAATTCATGATTCATAAGATCCTAAGACACATACATAGACCAACGATGTTTTCTTAGAAAAAATGTGAGAGTCATTCTTAAGTTACTGTTCTCCTTTGCATCTCTCTCCCACACACTCTCTCACACACACACACATACTCACACACACACAGGTCAGCTGTACTTCCTGCCCTTTCTCAAACCCGCTCTCCTTTTCCGGCTCTCCATCCCCACAGCACGTGTGGTCCAGGCCTCTGCCACCTCTTGTCCAGGCTCTGTGTGGCTTCCTGTTCCCTGCCCAAGTTTTGCTTTGCTCTGCAACCTCATTGCTGGGTATCTGGAAGAATTTTCGTTTTTGTACATTTTACCCACTGGTCTGTGTTATGCCTTCCAGAGTTTCAAGGAATGACTAATAGGCAAATATTTAACTATACACCTGCTTTCCCAATGAATGACCAGAACGACACGATACCTTTCCTTATCCCCTCTCTCTAGCCTGCACCTCCTCATTCCTTACCTTTCTCATTGCATCACTTCCTGATCCTTCTTCCTCCTGGGGACCCAGATCTGAACACACTTTGGTTTATTGTTTTGAAAATGTACTAAAAATTGAACACAGCATTTCAACATGAACAACCCACAGTGGTTCTATTTTTTCTTTTGAACTAATGCTCTTTTAAAACAACAACAAAAATTTATTTGTTTATGTGGCTGCACCAGATCTCAGTTGTGGCATGCGGGATCTTCAGTCTTCATTGTGGCATGCAAGGTCTCTATTGTGGCATGTGGGTCTAGTTCCCTGACCAGGGATCAAATGCAGGTGATGTGCAGTGGAAGCATGGAGTCTTAGCCACTAGATCACCAGGCAAGTCTCGAGCTAATGCTTTTATTAAAAACATTGGGTTAGCCAAAAGTTCGCTTGGCTGGAAAAATCTGAATGAACTTTTTGGTCAACCCAATATATTTTAAGAGTGAATTTCTGAGCTTTGACAAATAAATATACCTGTGTAGCCACAAGTCCAAGGTAGAGAACATTCCCATCACTTGAGAAAGTTTTCTCTTGCCCTTTTGAAATCATGTACAAGCTCCTGTGTCTTTGTCTTTTGAAGTAAAATGCTGACTCAAGAGTTAATGACTGGGCAATGTGAAGATGGAGAAACAAAGAAGAGCTGTTGGGCTTGGGAACTGGTAACAATTTAGACTGTAATTCTGCCACACAACAGAATCACCAAACTCCCGGTTTCCTGAAAGGTATAGATAAAGGCCTGAAACACATTCCGAAGCAGTTTTTACAGGAAACAGACCACACTCCAGATGAAAACTGCTGACCACAAGATCATAGACCCTAAACTAGTTGAAACCAGAAGGTTGATGATGCTTGAAACTTCACCTTGATGCCAACCAATCCAAGAACTCTCCGTGAGCTGATCACGCCCCGCTCCTTGAACACTGAAACTCCTCTCTCTTCCCTCCAGGGCGGGTCACCCAATCTTCAGGGCCTTAGCCCACTGTGGTCCCCTTTGCCTGGCAAAGCAATTAAAGCTTCTCTTTCCTACTTCACCCAAAACTCTCTTCGTGTTTCTATTCATCACCGGTGAGCAGAGGCCAAGTTTTGGCAACATTTTCTTAGTCCAATCTTACCAACAGTAGCAACCACTATTCTGATTTCTCCCACTGTAGATTAGTTTTGCTAAACCAGAAGGACTCTTCTGTGACTGGCTTCTTTCAGTCAACACAATGCAATTGAGCTGCATCCATGTTGTTTTATATGTTGGTAGTTAGCTCCTTCCTACTACTGAGTGGTATTCCATTGAATGGTTATACCAGTTTGTTTATCCATTCTCCTGTTGACAGTCATCTGGGTTGTTTTTAGTTTGGGGCTATAATGAATATAACTTTTATACATATGTAGTTTTATTGACTTTTGTTTCCATTTATAATTTTTAATCTGGGCTTTTATTTACCCAGAAGTAGAATTTCTGTATCATAATGTATCAAATATTTAAAGGTATCATAATATCAAATATTTAAATTTATAAGAAATTAACAAATAATTTTCTGAAATGGTTGTGCCAGCCATGTATGAGAGTTACAGTCCCTTGCTCCACATTCTTGCTAACATTTAGTATTATAAGTTATTCTATTTTTTCATTTTAGCCATTCTTATGGATGGAAGTGGCCATTGTGGTTTTAATTTGAATTCACTCAGTGAACTTGATCGTCTTTCATATGCTAATTGACCCTTCATATATCTTCTTTTACAAAGTGCTTGGTCAAGTCTTTTGCTCATTTTTATTGAATTGTCTTTTTATTACTCAATTATAGGAATTCTTGATAGTATCTGGATATAGATATATTATACTGGGAATATTTTTCTTTGTGTGTGGCTTATCTTTTCATTTTCTTAATGGTGTCTTTGAGGAACAGAAATGGCAAATTTTTATAAAGCTCAATGTAACTTTTTCTTTTATACTTAGTGATTGTTCTGTCTAACACATTTCAGCAAACATATTCTCTTAGGTTTTATTCTAGAAGCTTTATATTTTCAGTTTTTTTGTTCAAGGCAATCCATGATCTAATGAGTCAATGCTTTGCATCAGGTGGCCAAAGTATTGGAGTTTCAGCATCAGTCCTTCCAATGAATATTCAGGACTGGTCTCCTTTAGGATGGACTGGTTGGATCTCCTTGCAGTCCAAGGGACTCTTAAGAGTCTTCTCCAACACCACGGTTCAAAAGCATGTATTTTTCAGCACTCAGCCTTCTGTATGATCCAGCTCTCACATCCATACATGGCTACTGGAAAAACCATAGCTTTGACTATGCGTGCCTTTGTTGGCAAAGTAATGTCTCTGCTTTTCAATACACTGTCTAGGTTTGTCTTGTTTTCTTCCAAGAATCAAGTGTCTTTTAATTCCATGGCTGCAGTCACCATCTGCAGTGATTTTGGAGCCCAAGACAATAAAGTTTGTCACTGTTTCCCTTGTTTCCCTATATATTTGCCATGAAGTGACGGGACTGAATGCCATGATCTTAGTTTTCTGAATGTTGAGTTTTAAGCCAGCTTTTTCACTCTCCTCTTTCACATTCATCAAGAGACTCTTTAGTTCCTCTTCTATTTCTGCCAAAAAGGTGGTGTCATCTGCCTATCTGAGGTTTTTGATATTTCTCCAAGCAATCTTGTTTCCAGTTTGTGAGTCATTCAGCTTGGCATTTCACATGATGCACTCTGCCTATAAGTTAAATAAGCAGGGTGATAATATACAACCTTGATGTACTCCTTCCCCAATTTTGAGCCAGTCTGTTGTTCTATGTCTGGTTCTAACTGTTGTTTCTTGGCCTGAATACAGATTTCTCAGGAGGTAGGTAAGGTGGTCTGGTATTCCCATCTCTTTAAGAATTTTCTGCAGTTTGTTGCTAATAATATGTATATATAAATCACAAGATAGCCCTAACTCTTGTGAAACTTGCAGTCTTCATCCTCAGAAATGCTTCACACAAATGGAGCACCGACTAATGAATGGATAAAGAAGATGTGACACATATATACAATGGAATATTCAGTTCAGTTCAGTTCAGTCACTCAGTCGTGTCTGACTCTTTGCGACCCCATGAATTGCAGCACGCCGGGCCTCCTTGTCCATCACCAACTCCCGGAGTTCACCCAAACTCATGTCCATCGAGTCGGTGATGCCATCCAGCCATCTCATCCTCTGTCATCCCCTTCTCCTCCTGCCCCCAATCCCTCCCAGAATCAAAGTCTTTTCCAATGAGTCAACTCTTCACATGAGGTGGCCAAAGTATTGGAGTTTCAGCTTTAGCATCAGTCCTTCCAAAGAACACCTAGGACTGATCTCCTTCAGAATGGACTGGTTGGATCTCCTTGCAGTCCAAGGGACTCTCAAGAGTCTTCTCCAACACCACAGTTCAAAAGCATCAATTCTTCGGTGCTCAGCTTTCTTCACAGTCCAACTCTCACATCCATACATGACCACTGGAAAAACCACAGCCTTGACTAGACGGAACTTTGTTGGCAAAGTAATGTCTCTGCTTTTGAATATGCTATCTAGGTTGGTCATAACTTTTCTTCCAAGGAGTAAGTGCCTTTTAATTTCATGGCAGTGAAATCACCATCTGCAGTGATTTTGGAGCCAAAAAAAAAGAAAAGTCTGACACTGTTTCCACTGTTTCCCCATCTATTTCCCATGTAGTGATGGGACCAGATGCCATGATCTTCGTTTTCTGAATGTAGAGCTTTAAGCCAACTTTTTCACTCTCCTCTTTCACTTTCATCAAGAGGCTCTTTAGTTCCTATTCACTTTCTGCCATAGGGTGGTGTCATCTGCATATCTGAGGTTGTTGCTGCTGCTAAGTCACTTGAGTCGTGTCCGACTCTGTGCGACCTCATAGATGGCAGCCCACCAGGCTCCCCAGTCCCTGGGATTCTCCAGGCAAGAACAGTGGAGTTGGGTGCCATTTTCTTCTCCAGTGAATGAAAGTGAAAAGTGAAAATGTTATTCAGCCATAAAAGAGAATGAAATAATGACATTTGCAGCATCATGGATGGACCTAGAGATTATCATACTAAATTAAATGAGTCAGAAAGAGAAAGACAAATATCATATTATATCACTTATATGTGGAGTCAAAATATGACACCAATGAATATATCTACCAAATGGAAACACACTCACAGACACAGAGAACAGACTTGTGGTGGCCAAGGGGAAGGGGGTGGGGAGGGATGGACTGGGAATTTGAGGTTAGCAGACGCAAACTATTATATATAGAATGCATAAATAACAAGATCCTACTGTATGGTTAGGGAACTGTTTTCAATATCTTGTCAGTTCAGTTCAGTTGCTCAGTCGTGTCTGACTCCTTGCAACCCCATGAATCGTAGCACGCCAGGCCTCCCTGTCCATCACCAACTCCTGGAGTTCACTCAGACTCACATCCATTGAGTCAGTGATGCCATCCAGCATCTCATCCTCTGTCTTCCCCTTCTCCTCCTGCCCCCAATCCCTCCCAGAATCAGAGTCTTTTCCAATGAGTCAACTCTTCGCATGAGGTGGCCAAAGTACTGGAGTTTCAGCTTTAGCATCATTCCTTCCAAAGAAATCCCAGGGTTGATCTCCTTCAGAAGGGACTGGTTGGATCTCCTTGCATTCCAAGGGACTCTCAAGAGTCTTCTCCAACACCACAGTTCAAAAGCATCAACTCTTCAGCGCTCAGCCTTCTTCACAGTCCAACTCTTACATCCAACCACAGGAAAAACCATAGCCTTGACTAGACCGACCTTTGTTGGCAAAGTAATGTCTCTGCTTTTCAATATGCTGTCTAGGTTGATTATAACTTTTCTTTCAAGGAGTAAGCGTCTTTTAATTTCATGGCTGCAGTCACAATATCTTGTAATAAATCACAATAAATAAGAAAAATAATATATATTTACATGTATATACATATATATACATAATGTATATATATATATACATTTTAACCACTTTGCTATACCACAAAAATTAATGCAACACTAAAAATCAATTATACTTCAATAAAATAAAAGTTTTAAAAGGCATCAACTCACTTTCCTGGGTGAAAGCCATGTGTGATTATTTGCTCAGTCCGCTCGTTCCCTGTTGACTCCTTTTCTCCTTTCCTAGTTGTATAACAGCAGAAAGTAAGATATCAAAAATCCCTTTGCCCTGTTCCCAACCAAAGTAACAGAAATCCTGAATCATAGCACCCCAAGGCTCAAATACTAAATCTGATTTCTTGTCCATCTACTCCAGAAAGAAGTAGATGATTTCTGCAGAGAAAGTGACTGGAAGAGATATGAGATCTTGTGTGAAACCCTGTGTCTCCTTGGGAATCTTCAAGGGCCAGCTGAAATCATGCACAGAGGCAGCTGGTTTCTGATCGCTGCATATGTCACCTTAGGACATACATGTTTACAGCCTGGAGGAACAGGAAAGAGACACTAAATGTGCGAGAGTGGTGCAGAATGGTGGGTAAAAGGACATTAGAATTAAACCTGACCTTTCTCCTTGCTCCAAAGGATGAGACAATCCTAATGCTACAGAGATTTATTTGTACTAACAAGCTCTTATTTCAAAATGCAATTACCCATGGGATGATTAAGCCTACAGCATTGGCGATTGCATTAAATTCAATTAAGTCCTCTGCAATCAGAGTCATTATTTGGGGGCAGGGGAAGAAAAAAGGATGCACATTCCAGTTACAAGGAGATGGAAAAGAAAATGATCTAGGGCACAATTTCCCACATCTGCCGCATAAGATCTATCAGAAAAGCTTCTTAAAAACACAGATTCCCTTTTCCTTCTCCCCGCCTCCCACCAGCTCTGAAGCAGGAAAGGCTGATGTAGGGGCTAGGACTCAATATGATAAAAAGCTTCCTGGGTTGTCTGATGCTGGCAGCTCAGGAATGAGCACTGAGGAAGCACGGGTCCTGGACACTGGTTTGCTGCCCTGATCAAAATTCAGTCTGATCCTCAGCTTGACAGACGTTAAACTTAACGTAGCAATAATGCTGATTGGGACTGATCCACATACAAAGTTCACAGAAACTTATGTATAAACCAGAATGCCAGCTCCCTAATTATAAGGAGGGATAACCCTTCTCAGGAGAAGGAAATGGCAACCCACTCCAGTACTCTTGCCTGGAAAATCCCATTGACGGAGGAGCCTGGTAGGCTACAGTCCATGGGGTTGTGAAGAGTCAGACATGACTGAGCAATTTCACTTTCACTTTTCACTTTCATGCTTTGGAGAAGGAAATGGCTGCCCACTCCAGTGTTCTTGCCTGGAGAAGCCCAGGGATGGGGGAGCCTGGTGGGCTGCTGTCTATGGGGTTGCACAGAGTCGGACACGATTGAAGTGACTTAGCAGCAGCAGCAGCAGCAACAACCCTTCTCAGAGATCAAAATGCCCATGCTTGCCATGCAGAGCACCTGGACAACCACACTTTTAATCAGATGGCTGCCTGCTATTGATCTATGAAATCAGATCGAACAGATGCTTCCAATGGCATTTCCGTTCAGGCTACAGAAGCAAAGCAGTAATCCTTGTACCACTGAGGTACAGGCATATATACCTGAGTAAAGACGCTTACTCCTTGGAAGAAAAGTTATGACCAAGCTAAACAGTTACTGAACTGAACTGAACTGAATCTGAGGTATAGGCATACTGATATATGCCTCAGAACAGATCTCCTTAACCCTGGCCAGAGCTGGAGATATGTTGCCAAATTCTTGCCCTCAGACACACTTTTCTAGATCCTGCATCTCCTAAGAGCAAACCAGGGAAGGTTCTGCTGCTCACCATGCTCAGGCAGCTCGCCTCTTTGGGGCAGATTTTCCAGCCACGACTGGAGTGATGCTGTGCCATCCCTAGTGGGCATGGCCAGACACTTCCCGGGATGTTGCTTCTTACTCTGTTTTGTAATAGTGTGTACTTTACATAAAAAGGAAACCTTTACTTAAAAAGCTATCTACAAGCAAAACTGCAGGTGATGAAAAGTTTTTCATTGTTGGAGAACTGATTTGCAATGAAAATGATTTTGTCATCCAGATTTTGCTAATATTTTTTGTTTTTAAGATGTTTTAAAAAAAAAAAGCCATTGGGCTCTTTAAAAAAAAAAAAGATGTTTATTCTCTCTTATAATACCGCACATACATTTTATTAAATTTCCATTTTCTTTGTTGAACTCACATTCCATTCATGCTTCTCTGGTCCCCTATGTCATACTCTATGTGTTCACATCACCAGTATCTTGGTGACTCCTTAGATGGGGCAAATTTATTATCTATCCTGCTCTGATCTGCCGCTCAATCTTGTGAACTTACCTCCCAGTGGGGACGAGACTTATAATAAATATATAATAAGAATCAAAAAAATAGAAAGTGTGAATGCTTTGAAGAAACTAAACTAGACCAAAGGGTAGAAAGGGGTAGAAAGACTGGAGCTGGTATTTGGTCAAGGAAGCCTTCTCTTCAGATGTGACATTTATGTTGAGAAACAGAGCCTCATAATTATACCCTCAAAGCATATTTATTTCCAAAGCCACACATCTAACTCCATCATGAATACTGACATTGTTTAACTAAAGGATTCAGTACATGGTTTTGCTAAATTTGTTATGAACAGCTAAAGGGGAAAATAGATGTCTAGATAGTTTGAAAACTAGTCCACTACTAAACACAAGAAATAGCAGGCATAATATAACAAATGTTTATAAATATACTGTTTCTAAATGAAATATATATTTAAATTAAGAGATGGGCTCACAATAAAGTAAAAGAAATCATCAGTCACCAAAAATAATATGGAAAATAAAAGCCAGTAAGGTCAACATGAGACCTGAAGCTTCAGCTACTGCCGGGAAGGAGTTTGGATGCTAATCCCTATGTAGGGACAGGAGACAAAGCCTTCAGCCTGAGAGACAAGAAATTGGAACTGCAACTGCAACATAAAGCCAAGATAAAAGAGTGCAGAATTTTAAAATAAATTTTTAAAAAATCCATTAGTTTTGGATAGGAGTTTGTTTGTTTGTTTGTTTTTAAGATATCCTTGAGGATTTATAGCCACATAACCATCTTGTGTTCAAATTCATGCCATAAGCAAGATGTAGAAAATTTTAAATTGAGATAATAGCATAAAATGTGGAGTTTAGCTGGTGATGGTCCTGGAGTATCTTACAAAAGCAAAAACAGCACCTCTCTTGAAGAACGTTCCCTTAATGTGTCTCTGTCAGGATTTCAAGAGATTAAATTTGAATGAGGCCAAGTTCACGGTCTAAAACTATAAAACATATGAGGAAACAATAATGTGAAGAAGAGTATACAAATGGAATAGAAGACAGAATTAGAATTTTAAATGTTAGGATTCTTGAATAGAAATGATCTTTAAAAGGATTTAAAGGATTAGCTATATAAAAGAAGGTCTTAAGGGAAAAGTACAAGATTCTCTGAAAAAAGATCAAGCTGACCTTTAAAATAGAATGAAATAGAACTTTTAGAAATTAAAAATATGGTAATAAAAGCTAAAACTTGTTGGAAGTGAAAATATTTACATATTACATATCTAACAATGAACTTGTATCTGGAACATGTAAAGAACTCTCTAAATAAATTATTGATACATATAATAATTTAGATGGATCTCAAAGACATTATCTTCTTCTTGGATCACAGCCCTGTGGTAGTGACAGGGCTTGTGTAACTCAATAAAGCTATGAGCCATGCCATGCAGGGCCACCCAAGACAGACAAATCATAGTGAAGAGTTCTGACAAAACGTGGTCCACTGGAGGATGAAACAGCAAACCACTCCAGTATT
The DNA here is from genome assembly GCA_006410635.1 of Cephalophus harveyi. Lineage (NCBI taxonomy): Eukaryota > Metazoa > Chordata > Mammalia > Artiodactyla > Bovidae > Cephalophus > Cephalophus harveyi. The sequence continues at coordinate 11,678 of SJYT01007175.1, read as the reverse complement.
CTTGCCACAAGAACCCTATGAACTATATGAAAAAGAAAAAAAAAAATGACACCAGAGGATGCGCCCCCCAAGTTGGAAGGTGTCCAATATGCTACTGGGAAGAGCAAAGGACAATTTAATAGCTCCAGAAAGAATGACGAGGCTGGTCCAAAGCAGAAAATATGCTCAGTTGTGGATATGTCTGATGGTGAAAGTAAAGTTCGTGCCATAAAGAACAATCAAGGTAAATTAGACATGGTAAAGTAGGAGATGTGGGCAAGAATGAACACTGACATCTTAGGAATCAGTGAACTAAAATAGATGAGAATAGGTGAATTTAATTCAGAGGACATTAGATCTGTGGGCAAGAATCTCTTAGAAGAAATGGAGTAGCCCTATAGTCAACAAAAGAGTCTGAAATACAGTACCTGGATGCAATCTCAAAAGCAACAGAATGATCTTGGTTTGTTTCCAAGGCAAACAATTCAACACGGCACAGTAGTCAATCAGCAGTCAATCCAAGTCTATGTCTCAACTACTGATGCCAAAGAAGCTGAAGTTGACCAGTTCTAGGAAGACCTACATGATCTTCTAGAACTAACACCAAAAAAGACATCCTTTTCATCATAGGTGATTGGAATGCAAAAGTAAGAATCCAAGATACCTGGAGTAAAAGGCAAATTTGGCCTTGGAATACAAAATGAAGCAGGGCAAAGGCTAACAGAGTTTTGTCAAGAAAACACACTGGTCAATGTAGACACAATTTTCCAACAACACAAGGGACAACTTTACACATGAACATCACCAAATGGTCAATACTGAAATCAGATTGATTACATTTTTTGAATGGGAAGATGGAGAAGCTCTATACAGTCAGCAAAAGCAAGAGCTGGAGCTGACTGTGGCTTAGATCATCAGCTCCTTATTGGCAAATTCAGACTTAAAATGAAGAAAGGGAAAACCATTAGGCCATTCAGATATAACCTAAATAAAATCTGTTATGATTATACAGTGATGAATAGATTCAAGGGATTAGATCTGATAGATAAAGTGCCTGAAGAACTATGAACAGAGGTTCATAGCATAGTACAGGAGTAAGTGACCAAAACCATCCCCCAAAAAAAGAAATGCAAAAAGGCAAAGTGGTTGTCTGAGGAGACTTTACAATCAGCTGAGGAAGAAAGAGAAGCAAAAAAAGCAAGGGAGAAAGGGAAAGATATATCCAACTGAATGCAGAGTTCCAGAGAACAGTGAAGAGAGATAAGAAGCCCTTCTTCAATGAACAATGCAAAGTAGTAGAGGAAAGCGATAGAATGGGAAAGACTAGAGATGTCTTCAAGAAAATTGGAGATTTCAGCAGAACATTTCATGCAAGCATGGGCAAAATAAGGGAGAGGAACAGTAAGGACCTAACTTAGGCAGAAGAAATTAAGAAGAGGTAGCAAGAATGCACAAAATAACTATACAAAAAGGTCTTAATGGCCAGGATAACCAGGATGATGTGGTCACTCACCTAGAGCCAGACATTCTGGAGTTTGAAGTCAAGTGGGCTTTAAGAAGCATTAGTATAAACAAGGCTAGTGGAGGTGATGGAATTCCAGCTGAGCTCTTTCAAATCCTAAAAGATGATGCTGTTAAAATACTGCACTCAATATGTCAGCAAATTTGGAAAACTCAGCAGTGGCCACAGGACTGGAAAAGGTCAGTTTTCATTACAATCCCAAGAAGGGCAGTGTCAAAGAATGTTCAAACCATCAGACAGTTGCACTCATTTTGCATGCTAGTAAAGTTATGCTCAATATCCTTTGAGCTAAGCTTCAGCAGTACATGAACCAAGAATTTCCAGATGTACAAGCCAGGTTTAGAAGAGGTGGAGGAACCAGAGATAAAATTGCCAACATTCCTTGGATCATAGAGAAAGCAGAGAATTCCAGAAAAACATCTACTTCTGCTTCATTGACTATGGTAAAGCCTTTGACCATATGGATCACAATAAACTGGAAAATTCTTAAAGAGATGGGAATACCAGACTATGTTACCTGTCTCCTGAGAAACCTGTATGTGAGTCAAGAAGTAATTGTTATAATCTTACATGGAACAACTGACTGTTAAAACTGGGAAAGGAGTTCAGCAAGGCTGTATATTGTCACCCTGTTTATTTAACTTCTATGCAGAGTACATCATGCAAAATTCTGGGATGGATGAATCACAAGTTGGAATCAAAATAGCTGGAAGAAATATCACCAACCTCAGATACACAGATGACAATCACTCTAATGGCAGAAAGTGAAGAGGAACTAAAAGAGCCTCTTAATGAGGGTGAAAGAAGAGAGTGAAAAAGCTGCCTTAAAACTCAACATTCAAAAAACAAAGATCATGGCATCTGTTCCCATCCCATCACTTCATGGCACACAGATGGGGAGAAAGGGGAAACAGTGACAGATTTTATTTTCTTGGGCTCCAAAATCCCTGAGGACAGTGACTGCAACCATGAAATTAAAAGATACTTGCTCTTTGGAAGAAAAGCTGAAACAAACCTAGACAGTATATTTAAAAGCAGAGACATCAGTTTGCCAACAAAGGTCCATATAATCAAAGCTATGATTTTTTTCCAGTGGTCATGTATGGATGTGAGAGCTGGACTATAAAAAAAGCTGAGCACTGAAGAATTAATGCTTTTGAATCATGGTGCTGGAGAAGACTCTTGAAAGCCCCTTGGACTGCAAGGAAATCAAACCAGTCAATCCTAAAGGAAATCAACCCTGAATATTCATTGGAAGGACTGATGCTGAAGCTGAAGCTCCATACTTTGGTCACCTGATGCGAAGAGCTAACTTAATGGAAAGACCCTGATGCTGGGAAAGATTGAAAGCAAAAATAGAAGAGGGCAGCAGAGGATAAGATGGTTAGATAGCATCACTGACTCAATGGACATGAATTTGAGCAAGCTCCAAGAATAGTGAAGAATAGGAAGCCTGGCATGCTGCAGTCCATCAGGTAGCAAAGAGTCAGACATAGCATCTGAACAACAGCAACAACTAAGTCATTATACGGAGTGAAGAAAGCCAGTTTCAAAGGATTATAAACTGTACAGCTACATTTACATAAAATTCTCAAAATGACAAAATTAGAGAGATAGAGAGCAGATCAGTGGATATTCAGATTTAAGAGAAGGCGGAAAGGATGTGAGACTATAAAAGGCAACATGAGGAAGATCCTTCATGGTGATGGAACAAGGCTGTAATGCTGGTTATATGAACCTACCCTTGAGATACATGTCATAGCTTTATACGTAAATACCTTAAAATATGAGTATATGCAAAAACTTGTGAAATCTGTTCTTTATGTGATAGTATTGTGCCAGTCAACTCCTTCCATAATCCACTCTAGTTGTTTAATAAGTCACCACTGGGGAAAGCTGAACATAGGTATTCATGAACTCTCTGTACTATTTTTGCAACTGATGATTCTATAATTATTTTAAAATGAAAATTATTTCAAATTTTAAAACTATAGAATATGTATACCTTTTAAAACTTAATGGACATATTAACAACAGACAAGTCACAGGAAAAAAAAAAAAGAGAATTGTTGATCTGAAAGACTGATCTGAGGAAATAACCCAAAGCCCATCAACCGAGGAAGACAAAGAGATGAAAAGTACAAAAACATTGAGACATGGAGGACAAAGCGGTGTTCCACATTAAGTCTGATGGGAATTGCAGACAGGAAAAACAGAGAAAATATGAGAAAGAAGCTATCTGAATAGATCATGCTGAGCTTACAAAACTGATGAAAGACATGAATCCATAGATTCAAAAAGCCCAACAATTTGCAAACTGTGCAAATAACAATACACTCACCCTCAAATATACTATAATCAAACTATAGAATACCAAAGGAAAAGAGATTTTTAAAAAACAACAGGCATGGTTCATTTTATCTGTTGCTAATCATTATTTTCTTTTCATTGAAAAACAAACTGCCTGGTGCTTTCTCTTGTATTTACATTTGAAATCTGCTATCCAAATACACCAATAACTCAGAATATCTATAGTTTATTACTTTGGGTAAAAAATGAAAAACACTCTGCACTGCCTAAACTTTTGTGCAATCCCGGTGGTAAGAGCTGAGTAAATCTGACAGGCACATGGTACTTGCTGGCCAAGAACCAATCAACAGAATGTAAGTCTGCTTTAATTTCACTCAACTTGTTTTCACTGCTATAAATAGTGAATAAATCAAACCCACCCTTCCTCCCAGCTCTGTCTGCAGCACAATGACAGCTCAGTGTAAATACCCTTCAATTAATTTGTTGGGCACTCAGATGGTACAGGAGAAGGCAATGGCACCCCACTCCAGTACTCTTGCCTGGAAAATCCCATAAAAGCCTACCAGACGGAGGAACCTGGTGGGCTACAGTCCATGGGGTCACGAAGAGTCGGACACGACTGAGCGACTTCACTTTCACTTTTCACTTTGATGCATTGGAGAAGGAAATGGCAACCCACTCCAGTGTTCTTGCCTGGAGAATCCCAGGGACGGGGGAGCCTGGTGGGCTGCCGTCTGTGGGGTCGCACAGAGTCGGACACGACTGAAGTGACTTAGCAGCAGCAGCAGTAGCAGCAGATGGTACAGGTTTAGCTCCACACACCCCTTCTACCTCAGGTACCAGGCTCTGACTTAGAACTGGGAAAATGAGTGAAGAGAAAAATAATCTCATTCTTTTTTTCTTCTTCTTCCCCTTCTCCTTTTCCTATTTTTAAAAAAATTTTCTCCCTCCTCCAACCCCACCCCTTCTTCATATCTTTTACCTAGTGAACATGAAACTTCTCTGTGAATCAGGAAATTTCATTCAAAATGGGGTGACTTACAATATAGAGCAATGGGCTGTTTCTGACTCTTCTATAAAGCTCTTAAATCTCTGAGTCTTGTTTTTACCCATCTCTAAAATGGTGCAAAACTAAAACCCTATAATACTGCTTATGTCAGAAGAAATACAGTGGTATAGCCCAACACTTCACAAACATGTTTTACCATTGGATTCCACTGCAACATAAGCTGCAGTGGAAATAAAATCATTTAACTTCTTAATATATTTTTCAACTGACACTTGATTAATACATAAAGTTGAAAATAAAAAGACAATCCTTAAGGATTTATTGGGATTATTTATCTCTTCCTGTTTGATTTTTGGTGAATGAGTGAAGGGTGAGAGGCCATTTCCTTTGGAGTTGGCTGAAAGTAGGACTGCATACATGGAGCAAATTCTTAAAGAATGAGAGTCATATGGAAAATCTACTTACAATTTCCTCATTTGCGGGATTTCCATGACTATCCCCCATTGGAAACTTTCTCCGTTTTTTACACTGTCCTTGGCTTTGATGGACTCTGACAAGTGTATTTCTATAAAGAGCAGTTAAAATGGGATATATTGTGAACTTCTCAGTTCTTGGAGTAGGAATAACCAGAAAGAACTATGTAGGAAAGAAGGCTGTATGATCTCTGACTGTATCAAGATCTCTTCATGCACACGGATGGAAAAGGTCCTCAGCTTGTCCTCTTGGATCTGGGATGGGGGTTCCACTCTGTTTCCTGAGGACCTGCACGAGGGGGTCATGTTGATGTCATGCAAAGATGATTCCGTCTCTGGTTACAGGTCATCTTGATGCCTTTGTGGCTTATTTCTAACTAGAAAAATTCACAGTACAGATATATGCAAGATTTTTACTTAATTTTTATACTTACTGGTGCTCAACTCCATAGTTTTTCATCTCTTACTCAACAGGCTACTCTCCTTCTCTCTCTCTTCATTCTTTCTTCTTTGTTGTCTCATCATTTACTTAAACTGCTGACTTTCAAAAAATTCTGTTCAATGAGGAAATGGAAAATCGCTGCCATATTCAGGCTAGGAAACTCTGACAATATTAAAGAAATATATGTATGTTTAACCATCACTATACTAGAAGTCCCCAGCTGGCTAATATCACACTACTTTTGAAAAGTAAACATTTTAGCGGTAAATGTTTCAAGGTGACATGGAAGTATTTTCATTCCTAAAGTTTCCTATACAGATGATATGCATAGAGTTAGTATGCATAGGGATTCTCTGGTTCCAGATAATAAATTATTCCACCAGGTTATATCCTTCACGTACACAAACCACCAGGCTCTGTTTGTTTCAACATTCCCTGCAGCTGTTACTTAGATTTTTGCTACATAATTACTGTTTATTCAAAATCTCTCACTTGTTAGGGGATTTACCCACAGAGCTCTCACATTTAGCTTTCAAAACGTGATGATTTTTAAGCATTTTGTTCTTTGTGCTAAATGTTGAAGGTGCTTTTAGCCCTAACCAAAATATTTGCATGATGCTAATTATATTTCTGTGAACCATCAAAATTAAGTCTGTAGAAGAATACATGGAAAATGTGCATCAAAGTTCATAATTGCAATTTCAAATATTTTGGAACAAAGAATCTTAAAACACAAGAAAGTACAAACACAGGCACACTCTTGCTTATGAACAGTAACAGGAAAAACAGCTGAGAGGTACTGAGTGCTTCCTGCGGGCCAGGCCTTCTCTGAGTACCTTCCATACTTAATCTTTAATTCACCATGAGATAGCTGGTATTATCAGCCCATTGAACAGATGAGAAAATTGAAACCTGGAGAGGATACGTCAGTTGCCCAAGGCCCCTCAGCTAGTAAGTGATGCTGTCTGAATTTAAATCCAGGCATTCTGATTGCAGTGCCCATGCTTGATCTACTACATGATGCTCTCCTTATGAAGAAACTCCTCCACGTTGATATATATATTTTAAATTCAGCATCCTTTGTACTAGAAAAAGGAGAAAGAAAGGCAGGAGCCTCCTTCTACTGCCCTGATTCCAGTCCCCCTTCAACCCATCACTCCCTACACCTCCCCACTACACCCTCTACCCTGACAGTAAATGGGAGAAGGCCCCACAGGGCACCCAGCTCTGTAACAGCTGCTTTTCCTCTTAAAATTTATTTAAAACATCTAGACTCTGTCTGCTGCTGCTGCTAAGTCGCTTCAGTCATGTCCGACTCTGTGCGACCCCATAGACAGCAGCCCACCAGGCTCCGCCGCCCCTAGGATTCTCCAGGCAAGAACACTGGAGTGGGTCGCCATTTCCTCCTCCAATGTATGAAAGTGAAAAGTGAAAGTGAAGTCGCTCAGTCGCGTCTGACTCTTCACGACCCCATGGGCTGCAGCCTACCAGGCCCCTCCGTCCATGGGGTTTTCCAGGCAAGAGTACTGGAGTGGGGTGCCATTGGCTTCTCCGAGACTCTGTCTTCTAGAAGTTGGCAATCCAAATAAACAATATGAAGAGGCATATAATTTAAAATTTAAGAAAACAATATAAGAAGGCAAATATAAAAAAACAGAGGCATGGGGAAAACTTAGAAAAACAAAGGTTCTAACCAAATTTGACAATAAAGGCAATGTGGTTTGAAGTGTATAATTGATAAACAGCCTCTGAAGGTAATTCCAAAGCCAAATTTCAACACGGTTTCTGCCAACTTGTGGTGACAGCTATGAAACAGCAGCCCACACTTAGAATATTTCTGTAAAAGTATCTCATTGTTTTAAATGTAAATCTCAAAACGGCGTTCCCCTCTCTGCAGTCAGTTTAACTGGCTTCCTCTTACTCCCTCTTCTTCTCGCCTCCCCCTCTTCCTTTATGACTGCTTTCATTCCTCCGGTCCAGGTGTTCATTCAGCAGCTCCTTATGGGTTCAGTCCCTGGCTCGGGAAGATCCCCTGGAGAAGGGAGTGGCAACCCCCTCCAGTGTTCTTGCCTGGAGGATCCCAGGGACAGAGGAGCCTGGCAGGCTGCAGTCCATGGGGTCGCAGAGAGTCGGACACGACTGAGCGTGCATTGTGGAAGACCCTGTTTCCCAGTTCTCTGGGTGCTATCAGAAGCTAAAGACAACATCCCCCGTGTGGAGGGGATTACCTGCTGCAGGGGCATCTTTTAAATCGAGATGATGATATCACCCATACCATTTAAAACTATCCAATAGCTTCTCACTGCTTAACAAAATTAAGGGGGGGGTCTCCTTCAAACCATCGGGTCTCCTTAATACCCTGAATAGATGGCCCTACGGAGAGGGCAATGGTGCCCCACTCCAGTAATTTTGCCTGGAAAATCCCATGGGCAGAGAAGCCTGGTAGGCTGCAGTCCATGGGGTCGCTAAGAGTCGGACATGACTGAGCGACCTCACTTTCCCTTTTCACTTTCATGCAGTGGAGAAGGAAATGGCAACCCACTCCAGTGTTCTTGCCTGGAGAATCCCAGGGACAGGGAGCCTGGTGGGCTGCAGTCTTTGGGGTCACACAGAATCGGACACAGCTGAAGCGACTTAGCAGCAGCAGCAGCAGATGGCCCCAACTTCTCTCCGGTCACACCCCACACTCTATCCCATTTGTTCTGCTGCTGCTGCTGCTAAGTCGCTTCAGCCGAGTCCAACTCTGTGACGCTATGGACAGCAGCCCACCAGGCTCCTCTGTCCACAGGATTCTCCAGGTAAGAACACTGGACTGGGCTGCCGTTTCCTTCTTCATCCCCTTTGTTCACATCTCTCCAAGCTTTGGTCAGCTCTCTGCATTCAGAGGCTCTTAGCTTTATGCCTTGATAACATCCTCTCTGCCATTGAGAACCCATATCCTAATTTACAGATGTGTGCTTCTGTGGTCATTGATCAGTGTTGATCTCCCCCACCAGACACAACCTGCAAGGGTGTGGGGAAGAGGTTAGAGAGCCCCAAAGAGGTACAACAGAAATATCAGCAGGAGTCAGATTGTAAAGAGGTTCACAGGTGCCAGACTGAGGAAACTGGCTGTTACTTTGTATGCTCTGGGGAGTCCATAATGCTTTCTGAGCAAGGAGATCCGAGATGCGCTTTAGGAAGAGAGTTGAGTCTAGTAACAAAAGTGAGGAGAGATTGAGGAAGACAGAGCAGGGGCCCATTTGGGAGGCTATTGCTGTAGTCTCAGTAATCGACATGAGATGTTGCACAAAGGTGATGAGGAAGAGAGAGAGGGCACAGACTGAGGATACTGGGCCAAATCAGCATCAATCAGTGTTTGTCAATGGGAACTGAGGGATGGGAAGGGTCCCGAAAGATTCAGCTTCAACTTTCTCATAAACAGAAACCAAAAGGTAAGAGGAGGAGGGCCCTGTGAGGAGAAGATGGTAGAATCACTGCTGGAATTTTTGGTTGGAGGCCAGCCTGAACAGAGGATGGACAGATGGGACTGGATGACAGACTAAAGAAATGTCAGGCCAGTCGGCAGCGTGTGCATGGAGATGGTGTTCATAAAGAGGAGCGGAGAAGGAGGGAAAGGAGCTGGGGAACAGGAAGAGCACGGGGAAAGAAAGCAGAGAATTAGGAAGCCAAGGTAGGGGGTAGGGGGGCGGTTCAAGGAGGAGGCTGTGGTCAGTAACCCAGAGTGCTCTGGCAAAACTGAAGAGGATGGCGCATGGGAAAAGCTGGCTGACAGAGAACAGGCTGGTGGTTGCCAAGGTGGGAGGCGGGGCGGGCAGGGAAGGATTGGGAGTTTGGGAGTCGCAGATGTAAACCAGTATATACAGGATGGATAAACAACAAGGCCCTATTGTCCAGCGCAGGATATCCTGTGATAAACCACAGTGTAAAAGAATATGAAAAAGAATATACATGCATGTGGATTATATATACATATATATATGTATACCTGAATCACTTTGCTGTAGAACAGAAATTAATGCATGCATGCTAAGTCACTTCAGTCATGTCCGATTCTGTGCGACCTTATGGACAGCAACCCACCAGGCTCCTCTGTCCCTGGGATTCTGCAGGCAAGAACACTGGAGTGGGTTGCCATTTCCTTCTCCAATGCATGGAAGTGCAAAGTGAAAGTGAAGCCGCTCAGTCGCGTCCGACTCTTCACAACCCCATGGACTGTAGCCTACCAGGCTCCTCTGTCCATGGGATTTTCCAGGCAAGAGTGCTGGAGTGGGTTGCCATTGCCTTCTCTACAGAAATTAATACAACATTGCAAATCAACTATCCTTCAATAAAATTAAAAGAAAGAAAGAAAGAAAGAAATGCCAGATGGCCAAGTTATAAGGGAGATCTGAGTGAGCAGCCTGGTAAGGGTAAGCCCACGTTGCAAGGGTTTAATAGAGACTGCAAAGGTCGGAAGTGATTCTGCTGCTCAACCCCATGGACTGTAGCCTACCAGGCTCCTCTGTCCATGGGATTTTCCAGGCAAGAGTGCTGGAGTGGGTTGCCATTGCCTTCTCTACAGAAATTAATACAACATTGCAAATCAACTATCCTTCAATAAAATTAAAAGAAAGAAAGAAAGAAAGAAATGCCAGATGGCCAAGTTATAAGGGAGATCTGAGTGAGCAGCCTGGTAAGGGTAAGCCCACGTTGCAAGGGTTTAATAGAGACTGCAAAGGTCGGAAGTGATTCTGCTGCCCTCTGCTGCTGGACTTGATTTGATTAAGTAGGACAAATAGAAACATTTACTTGACTGTTGTTTAGTTGCTAAGTCATGTCTCACTCTTTGAGACTCTGTGGACTGTAACCCACCAGGCTCCTCTATCCATGGGATTTCCCAGGCAAGAATACTAGAGTGGATTGCCTTTTCCTACACCAGGGGGTCTTCCTGACCCAAGGATCGAACCCACATCTCCTGCATTGGCAGGTGGATTCTTTACCACGGAGCCACCAGGGAAGCCTATTTGCTTGACTACCAGCCACGAACTAGATGCTTCATGCTATTTAAATAGCTTTCCACCATGGTCTTGTGAAGAAAACATCTTTCCTTATTTTAGTTTTTTAGTATCCATTACTACATAATATACAGTTTAAATGGAGCTCAGGGAGGTACTGCCTGACAGGCTACAGTTCATGGGGTCACAGAGTCAGACACAACCGAACAACTAACACTTCCACTTTTTCAGGGAAGTACTGAAACTTGCATGAAGATACACAGTGAGTCAAGTTACTGGACTGAAAGTTTCGCAAGGGTAGGACCCATGAGTTCTATTCATCGTCATTTACGCCTACATAGATAGCAATGCTCAGCATTCAGAAAACTAAGATAACAGCATCCGGTCCCATCACTTCATGGCAAATAGATGGGGAAATTGGAAACAGTGGCTGACTTTATTTTTCTGGGCTCCAAAATCACTGCGGATGGTGATTGCAGCCATGAAATTAAAAGACACTTACTCCTTGGAAGGAAAGTTATGACCAACCTAGACGGCATATTAAAAAGCAGAGACATTACTTTGCCAACAAAGTTCTGTCTAGTCAAGGCTATGGTTTTTCCAGCAGTCATGTGTGGATGTGAGAGTTAGACTATAAAGAAAGCTGAGTGCAGAAGAATTGATGCTTTTGAACTGTGGTGTTGGAGAAGACTCTTGAGAGTCCCTTGGACAACAAGGAGATCCAACCAGTCCATCCTAAAGGAGATCAGTCCCGGGTGTTCATTGAAAGGACTGATGTTGAAGCTGAAATTCCAATACTTTGGCCACCTAATGCAGAGAGCTGACTCATTGGAAAAGACCCTGATGCTGGGAAAGATTGAGGGCTGGAGGAGAAGGGGACGACAGAGAATGAAATGGTTGGATGGCATCACCGACACAATGGACATGGGTTTGGGTGGACTCTGGG
>SJYT01007173.1:743519-812748 GCA_006410635.1 Cephalophus harveyi | reverse complement strand
CACATCCATACATGACCACAGGAAAAACCATAGCCTTGACTAGACGGACCTTAGTCGGCAAAGTAATGTCTCTGCTTTTGAAAATGCTATCTAGGTTGGACATAACTTTTCTTCCAAGGAGTAAGCGTCTTCTAATTTCAAGGCTGCAGTCACCATCTGCAGTGATTTTGGAGCCCAAAAAATATAGTCCTCAAATGAGGCTCAAATGGAATTTTCCATTTCTTTCCTTAAAAAAAGATATTGATGTGTACATGTCCAGATATACACAAACATTCATTACATACTCATGAGGGGACATTAGCACAATACTGGATTTTGAGAGAAAGTTCAGCACTTCCTGGTGTTCTGGATTATATGTCATGACGAGGTATCTCAGTGACTAATGACAGCTAGCCTCTTAGTAACAAGAGAGAGAGCTGGCTAAAATTCAAAATAGTTTGTAAAAGTTGGCTTGAGCCTACTAACTTCCCAAAAGCACGCGGTCCGTGTAGCGTGGCTAGTATCCAGATTCCTCGGTTAAACTTGACATATGCCCACAATGTCCAAAAATGAAAACAAACCAACAACACAAGCCCTGGGACCTGCACTGTTTCCAGCTCCAGACGCCACTTCCAACAGGATGAGCCCTGTGTCAGCCGACAGCTCGGCCCCCACGCGCTTGAGGCTGTTTATAGTTGGAAGAGTAGGTGCAGGCATGGTGTGCCCTTTGCTCTGTTCATGACTTTGGTTTGGGGGTTGCAGAAGCATTTCCACCATGTCCTGCCCTGTGGATGGCGCATGTGAGTGACTCACCCACTCTGGCCATGGAAAGAGCTGGGCCTGCCTCAAGGTCGCAGTTGCCCCTACAGCCTGCTCAGGGCTGTGACCTACATGCGGACCAGTTCTGTAACCGGAAAGACCCAAAGATGGGGAACTCACACTCTCCTTCCGCTGTGTGGTTCAGGGATGTATCGGTGCGGCCCTGCCTCTGTTCAAGCCATCAAGCACGGCCACGTCTGCTTCCAGTTTGACGCACCTTTCGTTTTTGCAGAGGTAAGTGGAGAGCTGCGGGAAAGAGCCTCCCTCCTCCCCAAGCTCTGAACTCATCAAAGAATAAGGCACTGGGCTCTTAGGTCTCAGTTTCCCAGGAACATGGTGTGTGCTTCCTATTTACAAAGTTAAACATGATGGACATCGTTCCAGCTTCCGGGCGCCACATGCTAAATGCAGTTCATACTTAACATTTTTCTTCCCTTGATGTTCTGAGATTTCCCCACCTGAAAGCAATTGCTTTAGTCACCTAAGCTTAGGTCTCTGTACCCAGGAAGTAGGTACCAACTGCTCCCAAGAAATTCAGTGACTAAGTGAATCACTCAACTAAAAACTGGTGGAGACCATCCATGAGCTGACATGGGAGAGTGCCCTACTTGGCTCTGAGACCAGCCCAGTGCCTCACACAAGAGAAAATCCAGACACACCCCAACTGTAATCTCAGTCGGGGAACTCCAGTCCATTTCCTGCTGTTCCAAGCCATCCTCTACCAGAGGGGACAGAGTAAGCTGTTACAATACGGATGGGAGAAAACAGATCGGGAACAGAGCTCACTGACAGGTGGCTGGGGACACTTTGGGAAGAGGCTGAAATTCTGGAAGAACTGGGTGGAGGCTGGAAGCAGAGAGAGCAGTTCAAAGTTGCTCCAAAGGAAGCTCTGAAAGAGTAGATGCAAGAAGTACCAGGTAACGGAGAAGGCCAGGTGGGAGGCTACTGGGGGAAAGGGGGAGGAGCAGAGAAACATGAGAGGCTGAGAGGCAGGACTTACCCCGGGTACGATTTCACCACTAAACGTGGTGAAATAGTGTCTCTCACTAGGTAATCACTTTGCCTGCCATTTGATGCTCTCAGCAACCCTTTAAAATGGGTGTTATAATTCTTCCCATTTTACAGAAAAGAAAAGTGAGGCAAAGAATGATTAAAGAACCTTTCCATGATCATCTAACCAATAAAGAGTAGTGGTAAGATTTAAAGCCAGGCAAGCATCAGGTTCAATCTCTGGGTTGGGAAGATCCCCTGGAGAAGGAAATGGCAACCCATCCAGTATTCTTGCCTGGAAAACTCCATGGACAGAGGAGCCTGGCGGGCTACAGTCCATAGGGTCGCAAAAAGTTGGAAGCAACTGAGCGAAGCACATGCGTCGGCACCCAACTTCACGCTAGTAACCACCACATTCTGCTACTATTCTAGAATGAATACGTATGTATTATTAACGTGCGTCTAGCACTGTGGGAATTCAGAAGCCCGAGTCCTTAAGAAACTTGATTCCTGATGGAGGTAGTGGTACATAAACACAGCAACATTTAAAAAGCTACGATGCAAGTGTTGCTATGGAACCAAAGGTCAAACGAGTGATGTAGGTGATCAGTGACCGGCATTTATGTTAACTGGGAAATATGAGCTCGGGCTGCAGCAGAACAGCAGAGGCCACCAGACCCTGTCCTGGGAGAGAGGGTGACCGGGAACAGACACAGACACAGCTGTGCAACGGCCACAGCAGGTCGAGCAGGGCATCACAGAGCCCACGGAGGGGAGGGCCAGGGATGCTCCCTGGAGGGAGTGGAGCCCAAACCGAGTCTGGACCCATGACTAGTAGCTATTCAGCTTTCCTGGGGGCTCAGTGGTATCCACCTACAATGCAGGAGGTGTGGGTTCGATCCCTGGGTCAGGAAGAGCCTTTGGAGAAGGAAGTGGCAACCCACTCCAGTATTCTTGCCTGGGAAATCTCATGGACAGAGGAGCGTGGTGGGCTACAGTCCACGGGGTCACAAAACTGAGTGACTGGGCGTGAGCATACAAGACAGTGTTCAGGAAAAAGAGATGAGAAAAAAAAAACCAGAGGAAGGGAGGAACTTCAGACAGAGGAGACAACTTGAGCTTCCAAAAGGTATGTGCAGACAGTTAAAAACTGTTGAGGAGCTTGCCTGGCAGTCCAGTGGTTAAGACTTGGAGCTTCCAGTGCGAGGGGGTGTGAGTCTGATCCTTGGTCAGGCAGCTAAGATCCCACATGCCCTGCAGCGTGGCCAAGAAAACATACAAAATGAATAAATAAAAATGAAAACCACCGAGGCTCACAAACAGGGATGTGTTGGGAGGCGTCAGATGATGACAGCTGAAGAACAAAGACGTGGGGCGTTCTGACCTGAGAGTGGACTTGAGAGGCTTCCCAAGGGGAAGGAAAAGGAATGGAGCCTGTTCAGCCCAAGCTGGAGGGCAAGGCCTCTGGGCGGAAGCCCCAGGGCGGCCGTGACTTCACTCCTCACCTGAACTGGGTGAAGGACGACAGGCGGGGAAGGAGAAAGCCGGCTTGGGAAATGTCTCAGAAATAAAATAAGAATAAACACGCAGACCCCAGGAGCGAGCATGTGAGTTACACAAAGGGGACAACGCTGCTTCCACTGTACCTGCCGTTGCAGTTTCTAGAAGCCTTGGGAGAGCAGGCAGACTGTATTCGGAATTTTCACCCGCTGGATTTCATTTTGAGATTTCAAGATTTGTGCGCTCCTCCCCAACTGCCGTCTGATCGTTTCTGTTGCCACGAGGACTTCTTAACGGGAAATCACTCTAAAACTCACCAAGCCTCGCGTCTGTAGTTTTATTATGCTTTGTTGCTGCAGAGGAGAGAGGAACGGACTCCCTCCAGGAGCAAAACGCCTAATAGCTGCTAATGCAAACGCTTTCTGCTGTTATTAAATACAGATCGGGGTGTTGTGAGTGTCATCAGGATGGTAGTCACTCCTCTGTCCCTCGATGCAGACTCGTCTGGCAGCGCATAGGATTTGTTGCTTTGGTGTGGGCCAGGCTCTGGGGCTGAGCCCTTTGTAAGAGATGCTCCAATGGCTTAAAAGTGCGTGAGCAGTGAGCACGCTTTTTTCTGAGGGATCCTGAAGCAGGACTCCATGGGGGGCGTCGTCTGTGACTTTAGTGAGCGCCTGCGTGGCTCAGGCCCCAGACCACCGTGCCCGCCTCTTCCCGCCTCCGTGCTGTGCCAGCCTGCTTCTCGCCACCCCTGCTACGTCAGCCGGAACGTGCCTGCTCTCGCCTCCCAGCAGGCTGACTTTCCTGGTCACTCTTGATTCATTTCCAGGCCGGATCAGGCCTCATGCTCGTGGACTAGCTTTTGGTTTCCTCCCTGAGTGAAAGCAAAGCCGAAACGAGAGCCATGCACAGGAAGCATCCACCTCTGCGCTTTTCCCGTCTCCAGGTTTCCTCCTGGGATCGGGGCTTCTTTCTCTGCCCGCCTCCATTCTCTTGCCCTCAGCCCTGCGGTGGGTTTCTTCGGCCTGCTCTGGAGGTTCCCAAAGAGAGCAGGGCAGCTCTCAGCGTCTGGGGCTCCCTTCCCGGTTCCCGGGTCACTAGGCACTCAGGAGCTGCTCCTTCTCCTCTGTCTCAGCTGCTTCTAACTGTGGTCCCCTTCACATCATCCTGCCAAACTCTCACACACACACACACACTCACACATACACTCTCACATGCACACACTCACACATACTGTCTCACATGCACACACTCACACATATGCTCTCACACACATTCACATGCTCGCACACTTACACTCACACACACACACTTTCACATGCTCGCATACTTACACACACAGACACATTCACACATACACACTCTCACATAGACTCACACACAGACACACACACACACACAGACACACACGCTCTCACACGCACACACACTCTCTCACACGCACACACTCACACATACTCTCTCACACACATTCACATGCTCGCACACTTACACTCACACACACACACTTTCACACATTCACATGCTTGCATACTTACACACAGACACATTCACACATACACACTCTCACATAGACTCACACACAGACACACTCACACACACACACAGACACACTCACACATACGCTCTCACACACATTCACATGCTCACACACACACACATACTTTCACACATTCACATGCTTGCACACTTACACACACAGACACATTCACACCTGTCTCTTATACACATCTCACTACACTTTGTGTTCTGTAGCGTGATTTTTAAAATGGATATGCCCTGGTTATTTTTTTTTTTCCACCTAATAAATACAGATCAGATTTTCATGGCTGAAGAGTATTCTACTTTGTCATTTAAAATAGTCAATTGCATATTGGATGGTTTCTGATTTTCCTCCTTAAAAATTATGGACGGATGAACATCCTCGTATACATGTCTTTGCATCTGCACGATTATTTCCTGTGCACAGTTCTAAGGAAAGGGCTTAGCCAAATCAGAGGATAAACTAGGCCAATGCTGTGATGTCCCTTCCAGGGTCCTCCAGCAGGCACGGTGCTGCTTTGCTAGTGAGGTCTGCTCCAGGAGAAGACCTCTGCGTCCTTTGCACCTGTACCACTGAATCATTATTGATAGCATCCTTGAAAGGCGTTCTAGAAATTACTAGCTGCCACTGCAGGAAACATACAGGAAATGACATAAAGAAACAGTGTGCTTTTCGCTTCTCGCCTCCATCGTTATCTGCCCAAAGAAGGCCTTTTCAATTTGATTAAATAATTCTCAACAAAACAGGGGCTTTATGTTAACGTCTACACTGCTTCTTTAGAAAGATGAGACATGGATATTAGATCACCTGTCTCTTATACACATCTAGATGTGTATAAGAGACAGGTCTTGTACTTGCCCGCTGGTGTGCCCATCATAGGAGCATTTTTGATGTTCAGACTGATACACTTTTTTGGGGGGAAAAAAAAAGAAACTTCTTACTCTGTATTGAGGTATAGCTGATTTACAAGACTGAGGTAGTTTCAGGTGAGCAGTGAAGGGATTCAGCCATGTATATGAATGTGTCCGTTCTCCCCCAGCCCCCCTCCCATTTAGGCTGCCACCTGACGCTGAGCAGAGCTCCTTATCCTGTCCAGTTCTAGTCCGTTATCCAGCCTAAATGCAGCGTGTTCCTGTCCATCCCAAACTCCCTAACTCTTCCCCCATCCTTCCTTCTGCAGCGTGTACCTGTCCATCCCAAACTCCCTAACTCTTTCCCCCATCCTTCCCTCTGACAACCATAAATTTGCTCTTTACGTCTGTGAGTCTCTTTCTGTAAGTAAGTCTGGTTTTGACCCCTGTTTGGGGAACTAAATCCCACATGCTGCATGACCAAAAAATAAAACAAATTTTTTAAGAAGAAAATCTCTGCAGAGTGATCCACTTTGTTTGTTATTATACACACACACTCACACAGACACATTCACATATTCACATGCTCACACACTTATACACACACACTCACACAGACACATTCACACATACACACACACACACACAGTCACACACAGAAACGCACACTCACACACAGACACATTCACACATACTCTCTCACACACTCTTACAGACTCATACACACACACAGACACACACACACAGACACACACACACAGACACACTCACACACACACTCTCACACAGACACACAGTCACACACATACACACCTGTCTCTTATACACATCTCCCGTGTTCAGANTATTCACATGCTCACACACACACACTCACACAGACACATTCACACATACACACACACACAGTCACACACAGAAACACACACTCACACACAGACACATTCACACATACTCTCTCACACACTCTTACAGACTCATACACACACACAGACACACACACACAGACACACTCACACACACACTCTCACACAGACACACAGTCACACACATACACACACACTCTCACACAGACACATTGACACATACTCTCTCACACACTTTCACTCACACAGACACACACACACTCTCTCTCTCACACACACACACACACCCCTTCGCTCCTGGCGCTGAGCTGGTTCTTGCAGAGGGAGTGCCGGGCCCCTCGGGATCTCCGCCCTCCCAGGGCTGCAGCCGCCACGCCTCCCCTAGTCAGGGCCGACAGCTCTCTGGACTCAGGCTGCCCAGCAGCTCCTCTGCCGATTCTTTGGTCTCAGTTCAAGGTTGCTTATTTTGCTACCAGTTATTAGATGCAGTCCATTTGGGGATACCTCAAAATAATTCGCCCGTTCATTCAAATCACACATCGAGCTCCGGGATCGCCTTGGTTTCTCTTCCTAACCTCCCTTCAGCATTCTGCAAGAGATGCCTCCCAGTTACCCCAGACCCAGGCATGCCCGCGCCTCCACCATGACCCGCCGAGCTCCGCACAGCTCTCAGATCTCGGACATCACGTCCTAAGCCATTTCTTCCTCCTTGCTTGCCCCTCTCCAGTTTACTCTCCACAGAGCAGCCAGAATTACCCTTTAAAATGTAAATAAAAACAGGCCATTCCCTTGCCCCAAACCTTTGAATGGATTCCCATCACCTTTATGATTAAGCATAAATCTTTTCAAGAGTCTATGTGATCTGGCCCCGGGTTTCCTCTCCAACCCCCATCCCTTGCTTGTTTCTCTCCAGCCACATAGACCCCATGCTCCTCTGGAAACATCGAACACATTCTTTTATCAGTCTTTACACAGATCGTCCCTTTGGCCATGAAAGCTCTTGTCCCACCCTCTACCTCTCTTGGCGTGTTCTGCAGCGTCACTGCACCCAGGTCTCTGCTCAGCCCACCTCCATAAAGAGGCCTCCACTCCCCACAGCTCCCGCACGAAGCATCCCTACCCGTCCCGCTGTTTCTCTTCTCTGACTTAGTGTTATCATTTCCCTCCCTTCTATAACATAAGTTCCTCGGAGATAGGATCTGCTGGACTCTCATGGCTGAAAGCAGGGTCTGACACACAGAAGCCACCAGTAAATACGTGAGTGAATAATAGAAACAAGAGCGTGTGCATGGTGCACTGCTGAGAAGGGGATCTCAGAGAGACGAGGGCCAGATGGCACCTTCACGCACGGGCAGTCCTGGTGGGAGAGGAGCTCACGTGTGCAGCCCAGGGCACACACACAGGAGCCCCTACCGGATGAAGGAAGGCAAGCACAGGGTGGGCGTCTGGCAGTTGTGCCAGGAAGGCTCCCAGACAGGCAGGCATCCACTGCCCCCCAAGCCCGGGAGCCCCGGGAGCACCACCGCCTTCCCTGCCCCGCCTGCGACGCAGCTACCTCCACTTGGGAACAAATGGACAGGGCAGACTCTGCCCTGGGTCCTGAAAGCAAGGGCCTCCACCGTGAGCGGCGAGAAGTGCACACGCCTTTACAGTCCCTGGGCACAAGCGGCAGCTTGCAGAGGGGCCCCTCTAGCCTGAGGACCCGGCCCATCCTCGCTGAGCCCCCGGGGTGCTGAAACATCCAAATACGTCCTCGTATTGGTCTTTACACGCACTGCTCCTCCTACTCGGAAAGAGAAGTGTTAGCCACTCAGTCACGTCTGACTCTTTCAGACCCCATGGACCATATAGCCTACCAGGCTCCTCTGTCCGTGGACTTTTCCAGGCAAGAATACTGGAGTAGGTAACCATTTCCTTCTCCAGGGGATCTTACCGACCCAGGGATGGAACCCAGGTCTCCTGCATTGCAGGCAGATGCTTTACCGTCTGAGCCACCGGGAAAGCTCTCCCGTTCTTCCCCACTCCACTTTGGAAGAGCCTGTGTTGTGTGACCATCGCCCTTCAAATCCATGTGCAGGACCAGATGGTCTCTAAGACTCCTTTCCACTCAGAAGAAATCAAACATAGGACGTTCACAGGTGGTTCTGATCTACTTGCCAACTTTGCAAGGAAGGTATAATTAAACCCAGGCTCAGAGATGTTCAGTAACTTGCCCGAAATCACACAGCCTAGGTCCAATATTTCTTCCACTTGTGACTGTCCTCCCATGGAGATGCAGCTGGTCTTGGATAAAGCTCCTTGGTGCTTCTCATATGCAGTCAGGAGGGACAGCCACCACACTAGTGGCTGAAACTGAGAAGAAAGCTTGCAGACGTCTCCTGGAAGGAATCCTTTCCCGCCCACAGGTGCAGAGGCCACTTCACGTGTGTGTTTCTCGACTCTCCTCTTCCTGCAAGGGACAGTGTGGTGGGCCGGCCTGAGGTTTCAGCTGATATAATCACTGCTGACCCTGACTTCAGCCACAAGATTAGAAGATGCTTGCTCCTTGAGAGGGAAACTATGACATAGGTTTTTCACAGACAGTGTATTAAAAAGCAGAGACATCACATTGCTGACAAAGGTCCGTACAGTCAAAGCTATGATTTT
Source organism: Cephalophus harveyi (assembly GCA_006410635.1). Taxonomy (NCBI): domain Eukaryota; kingdom Metazoa; phylum Chordata; class Mammalia; order Artiodactyla; family Bovidae; genus Cephalophus; species Cephalophus harveyi. The sequence continues at coordinate 803,557 of SJYT01007173.1, read as the reverse complement.
TCCCATAGTCATGTACCAATGTGAAAGTTGGACCATAAAGAAGGCTGAGCGCCGAGGAATTGATGTTTTTGGACTGTAGTGCTGGAGAAGACCCTTGAGAATCCCTTGAACAGCAAGGAGATTAGGCCAGTCAATCCCAAAGGAAATCCACCCTGAATATTCATTGGAAGGACTGATGCTGAAGCTGGAGCTCCGATACTTTGGCTGCTTGATGGGAAGAGCCTACTCATTGGAAAAGACCCTGATGCTGGGAAAGGTTGAAGGCAAGCAAGAGATGGTGAAAGACAGGGAATCCTGGTGTGTTGCAGTCCATGGGGTCACAAAGAGTTGGACATGACTTAGTGACGGATCAACAACGAAAAGTTTCCTAAGCTTTGCTCAAGGGAAGACAAGGATCCAGCCACTTCCACACGCAGCCTCGTCTCCCTGGAAAGCGGGAAGCGGCGGTGAGGGCTGTTGGTTAAGAGCTCTGTCATCACTGCTGCCGCCTCTTGCAGCTGGGGGGGAGCAGTCTGTGCCTGCGCGGCCTCCTCCGGGGGAGACTTGAAGCTCTCCGGAAGCTCATTTAAAGTTTCCATAAACTTTTTTGCCCCAAATGAGAAATGCTCCTCAGGCGTCTGCTCTGTCTGCTCCCGTCCTGATTCCTGATTCGACATTTAGTCTTTCATACCATGTGCTGAGTGCCGCCAAGCCCTGGGCACTGCATGGAGGGGCAGGGCCCACGCCTTCATCCTCAAAAATCTGAGGCAGTGCAGGACCACCCGGACCCCAGCCTGGGACCTCCCACTGCGTGGTGCGGTGGTCCTTGGGGGTCAGGCAGGAGAGGAGGGGTCCTGTGATAATCCAGTGAACAAATACGGGCCACCCAGCGGGAAGGTCAGGCTGTGTGCTGAGACCACCCTGGGTGAAGATCAGGACCTGTGCGATGCCCACCCAGGGGAAGAGTCGGGCGTGTGCCATGGGCCTGCACCCGCCCATGTCTGCACTTCTTCTCCACCACCTCCCCGGTTTGTGTGACCACAGACACTCCACTGACCCTCTGACTCGTACTGCCTCATCTATAAAACAGAGATAATAGTACCTGCTCACAGGAGTGTTGTGGGGGTTTAAATTAAATCATTTAAAACGTCCTGAAACACTATGGGTCAATAAATGTTGATTGCTTACTTTCCCCTGGGCAGAAATCAGACTTCTTGTGAATTCAGAAATTTGTGAGAAAGTAGAGAAAAGTTGCTCTCTTAAACCTCATCTTTAACCGCATCAAGTTTTCCCAATACCTAGTAATGATCGTTGCATTTTACTTGATTTTGATGTTTACTAATCTAAGTGAGAATCATATTCACATAGATTTTGTCTCGCTCAGTCCCAAAGTGTTCCCATGAAACTGGCAGAGCCAGTGTAATTATTTTCATTTTCTGGAAGCAGGAATGAGGTTCCGAGGGTAAGGTATGTTCTAACAGCGCACACCCGAGATCGGAGCCCATGCTCCCTGCAGTTGATCCCATGCATTGTACCTGCTGGTCTCTCTGCCTATCACGGGCTTCCTTCTCTCCATTTATTTAATTATTTTAAGCTTTAATGAGATAAAATTGATATTCAGAATGCAGACATTTAGTGTATACATCTTGATGGGTTTGAACATACGCATATACCCGGAAAAAAAATATTTCCCAGAAGCCGCCAAGCAGACTGCCTCTCTAGAAGTAGGTCACTCCGTTACTGTCAGCTTAAAAGAAGCTTGAGAAAGAGAGTAACAGACAGGGTGCTTTCCGTTCTGCCTTAGGTGGTGGAATTTGCCAGCAAGCAAAAGGAATGAAAGAAATGGCTGGTGCTTGAAACGACTTCGCACAGTGGATACTGTCATCTGCAGGCTCGTAGATGCCACACTGTTGAGAGTTAGAGATTTTGGTGCCGAGGACATTCAACGATGACTAATGGCCTCCTCTCCTGTTTTTAGGTCAACAGTGACCTTGTTTACATTACAGCTAAGAAAGATGGCACTCATGTGGTTGAAACCCTGGATACCACCCACATTGGGAAATTGATTGTGACCAAAGAAATTGGAGGAGATGGCATAAAGGACATCACGGATACCTACAAATTCCAGGAAGGTAAGTCACATGAGGATCTCTCTGCCCGCGTCCCTGTGAGTCACCGTCACCGTGAAACGCGTTCCGGAGAAGGTGTGGCATGTCATGGCATTTGAAAGTTAGAACTCGAGCAACTACACCTCACACTCACAATTCTTCATTTCATTTTCGTTCTACTTGTTTGTTTGCTTTGAGCAGAATTCCCCTTTAATAATTGGTTTAAAGTTTCATCTATTTTAACAGAATATAGAATGCATTCTTATTCATAAAAATATGAAAGAATCTTAATTTTAATCTTAATAGAAAACATTACATAACTAATGTAATTTTAGTTCAATGATGAATTTTAAATAACTGTTTGCTCTTGGTGTTGTTTAGTCGCTAAGTCGTATCTGACTCTTTGCGACCCCGTGGACTGTAGCCCACCAGACTCCTCTGTCCATGGGATTCTCCAGGCAAGAAGACTGGAGTGAGTAGCCATTTCCTTCTCCAGGAGATCTTCCCGACCCAGGGATGGAACCCATGTCTCCTACATTGTCAGGCAGATTCTTTACCACTGAGCCACCTGAGAAGCCCTCACATTTGTTTAGAACCTAGCAAACTTTTTTCATACACATTGTTCCTTTGAAGTATCTTAGAAATTCCTTGATAGGAAGTATAGGGAATATAAATGGAGGTAGATAATATAAAATGAATAGGACATGACAACTTCACTAATCCAGGCCAATTAGGTTGAAGTCCTGCTTCAACCACAAAGCAACGCTCGGGTAGTTTTGTTAACCTTTGGTGTGTGCAGTGTCTCGCAGTGCTGCTGAGTCCAGCCCCATCTCAGTCACTGCTAAGTGTCTACTGTGCGCCTGAAACTGGGCTTGGTACTGGGCATCCCCATAGTGAGAAGGACCCAGCTTCTGTTTCCAGCCAAGCGATAGGCTCATTCTGCTGAGGGGCCTTTCAAAACAAAAAGGGATGCTCAGTCCAACCAGGAGATTCAGAAAAAGCAAAGCCCGATCAGAGAAGTCACGGACCTCAGTTAAAGGAAGCTGGACTCGGGCTTCTAGAAGATGGGAACATGATAAAGGCGTGGGGTGTGAAGCAGCAAATGTGTTTAGGGTCCTGCAGGTAAAGAATCCACCCACAATGCAGGCGACTCGGGTTTGATCCCTGGGTCAGGAAGATCTCCTGGAGAAGGAAATGGCAACCCACTCCAGTATTCTTGCCTGGAAAATCTCATGGACAGAGGAGCGAGGCGGGCCACAGTCCATGGGGTTGCAAAAGAGTCGACATGACTTAGCAACTAAACTACAAGGCATTACTAATGCACTGGGCTCAGAGCGCCCAGAGGCTGGAGTGCAAGTTCCCCAAGGTCGGTCGTGGACAGGAGGTGAAGGAACCTGGGGGTCCTGATGGGGACATGGAATATATGTTACAAATGATTCACCACCAGAGCTTCTTAGGAATGGCATTTATTTTAGTGAATGGATAAAAAATGAAGAGTAATTAGCATACACCTAAATATTCATCAGTATTCCTGAAATGCTGAGTGCAGAATACATTTTAAATATTTTAGATCCTCTCCCTACTCTTGTTTACAAAAGTAATTTGCACTATAAAGAGAAAGTTTGCTGAATTGAGAACTCTTCTGCATAGGATTAGAAATTCAGGATTTGTGTCACCTGAAGCAGTGAATTTGTGCTGTGCTCCTGAAATGGTTAGTTCTTCTCTTCTGTTGGCTTTCATTCACTGCACAACAGATAAAGATTTTTTTCTTTTTGACTTTTTTTTTCTAAAAAGAGTGTTTTTAAAAACATAAACACAGTGAAACAGAACAGATGAGCAGTGCCCTTTTGTGATAGAGTGTCAAGCGAAAAGGTTTGGAAAGGAAAAGCAGCCCACGGAAGAAGGGAAAGCAGCTGGCTGCAGCACTCACTCACCCATTCGTTCATCCTTCCAACAACTTGCTGCTAACCACCCACCACATTCCCAACACCGTGTCCACCTGGAGACTCCCACAGCCCTGCCTCGCCATCTAAGGGAGAGACGGGCGGGAAGTGAGCCCCCACCTTGCCGGGGGGAGGGTGCCCAGGGCAGGGGTGGATGAACAGATGCCCGGGGACCGTGGGGGACGTTAGCAGTGGGCTATATTCCTTGTGTTGCACGCACATCCTTGTAGCTTATCTTACACATGACGGTTTGGACTTGTTAATCTCCCGCTCCATGCTGCCCCTCGCCCTCCTTGTTGTCACAAAGCAACAAGTACTGGGAAAAGGAAAGAAGACCAGGTCATGTGTTAGTGAGAGACGGGGGGACCAGGGTCATGGAATTAGGGGGCACCCTGAGAAGCTGGCATTTGAGCTAAGATCCAAACGATGAGAAGAGGCTTCGTCAAACCTAAAGGGGACTCTCACGACCCCCAGGCCATGAGAAAGCGGTGTTGACCTTGGCTCTGAGCCACAGAGGAGCTGCAGGAAATGTGACCTGGCTTCAGATCATCCCGCAGCCCCCAGTTCATCCTGGCTTCAGTTCATCCCGCAGCCCCCAGTTCATCCTGGCTTCAGATCATCCCGCAGCCCCCAGTTCATCCTGGCTTCAGTTCATCCCGCAGCCCCCAGTTCCTCCTGGCTCTTAGATCATCCCGCAGCCCCCAGTTCATGGCCCTGCGTGATGTGCGACATCAGAGCACAGAGCAGAACTGCCGAGAGCAGGCGTTCTGCCCGACTGGGGGGGCCCTGCGACTCCTGCCTCCTCCCTGGGCCTGCGCTTCCAGGCAACGCCAGCCCGCCTGGCTGCTCACAGGGACGACCTGGTCCCCATAAAGGAGCCAGAGCTTCCTCCATCTGTGACCCACAGTGAAGTCCCTCCTGGTGCCAGAGCACCCGCCTCCCCTCCGCCAGTCGGCCAGCTCAGCCCTTCCCCTGGAGGCACCGCTCTGCCCCAGACCCTGCTCCCACTGCTTGTGTTCACCTCCTGCATTCGGCCTAAATGCGTATTTGGTGCCCGTCCAAAGCGATAATCATTAATGTTCTCTGTCTTGGGGAGCTCTCTGCCAGATGCTTTCTGCTAAAATATTTCACTGCACTTTGCTTGTCACAGCCCCCCTTCCTTTAGAATTATCTCCCTCTTATCGATTGTAAACATGTGCCCTAGCCAATGCTTGTCCTGGACCAGTTGTTTCTGGCTCATTCTTGCAGTCTTGACAAGGAGGGAAATTGCTAACACACACATACACACACGGAGAGAAATACACATTCACTTGGTTGGCAGCACCTGCTGGCATTTTCTCTGTCTCTGAAAGGTCCTGGAAGCTTCCGATTCTTATGCACGTCCTACCTCTAAACCACCTACCAACCCTGCCGCACAAGGAGCCTGATGGTAGTAATGGCGCCTGCTTTGCAGAGTCGTTCTGAGGATTAGGTGAGATAGTACACGACGTACGCTTGCCACAACACTCGTCACAGTTATTCAGCCACTAAGTCGTGCCTGACTCGGTGTGACCAACCCCACGGGCGGCAGCATGCAGACCTCCCTGTCCCTCACCGTCTCCCGGAGCTTGCTCAAACTCATGCTCATCGAGTTGGTGATGCCGTCCAACCATCTCACCCTGTGTCGTCCCCTTCTCCTCCTGCCTTCAGTCTTTCCCAGCATCAGGGTCTTTTCCAATGAGTCGGCTCTTCACATCAGGTGGCCAAGGGGTTGGTGCTTCAGCTTCAGCATCAGTCCTTCCAGTGAATATTCAGAGTTGATTTCCTTTAGGATGGACTGGTTGGATCTCCTTGCAGTCCAAGGGACTCTCAAGAGTCTTCTCCAACACCACAGTTCAAAAGCATCAATTCTTCAATGCTCAGCTTCTTCGTGGCCCAGCTCTCACATCCATGCATGACTACTGGAAAAACCATAGCTTTGACTAGACGGACCTTTGTCTGCAAAGTGCTGTCTCTGCTACCTGTCAGGGTTAGCTCTTAATGATAACTGTTATCATCACTGATTGACCTCTTCATCTCCGTTGCATTTCATTGTTAAGTAAAGTGGGAGAAAACAGCTTAAAAGTTAATGTAACTATAAACGTCAGCATTTTTTTTTCAAAGTGATTCTTCTTTTGCTAGCCACTGGCAGGACGAGCTTTTGTTTTTGGTTTTTCTAGGTTTATGTTAATTTCCTGCATCTTCATTGCTGCGCACAGGCTTTCTCTAGTTGCAGAGAGCAGGGGTTCCTCTCTTAGCTGTGGCTTCTCCTGTTCTGAAGCGGAGGCTCTAGGCACATGGATTCAGCAGTTGTGGCACACAGGCTTAGTTGCTCCAAGGCATGTGGAATCCTCCCAACCCAGGGATGGAATTCATGTCTTCTGCATTGGCGTGTGAATTCTTATCCACTGAGCCAGCAGGGAAGCCCCAAGATGAGTTTGTACAAGCCAAAGAATTTGCCTCTGTGTCACACACGCACTAAGATGCATCCAGAGGAAGCCAGACGGTAAAGGCTATTGAGGAGGGTCAGCCCAGCTGGGAGTCACCAGCAGCAGCCCTGAGCCCGACGTGTACCTTCTCAGCTCCCCACGTGCATAGAGCCACTTTTTGATCCTTCCATCTCTCACTTTCTTCCCATCTCTCCCACCGCCACCACTTTGGAAACCCTACTTAAGACATTTTCCTATAAACAGCACACATGTCTCAAATCCCCCCACCAGATACCAAAAGATGTCCCTCAAAAAAGATGTGTTCGGTGTCAGATGAGTTTGGGAAACCTTGTGTGAAAGTAAGTAATTCTCAAAACGTCCCTGGTGGTCGAGCAGGTTAAGACTCTGCCTTCCAATGCAGGGGTGAGGGTTCGATTCTTGGTCGGGGAGCTGAGATCTCACGTGCCTTGGGGCCAAAAATCAAAACATTAAATATTGTAAGAAATTCAATAAAGACTTTAACAGGAGTCCACATTAAAAAAAAAAAAAAAAAAACAAGGAAGAGCAGACCCCCGAATGGGAGAAAACTCATGTTGTAGACAGCGAGAGGCAAGATGCAACTCCTCCAGAGGCGTGGCTAGGAATCTGGGAAGGAAGCAAATAGATTCCACAGTGTGAGAGAGTTAGGTTTTGTCGGTTCTGCCTGATGAGCCCTGAAACAGTGGCCGTGGAAAAACAACCCGTAGAGTAAGCTCTGTAGCAACCCCTGTTCAGGTAGATTGAACCCAGCAGTCCGGGCAGGTTGACTCTCCGGAACTTGACTTTGCAGAATTCATAACTTAGGATGATGAAGATCCCCATAAAGGGAAGGCGTGCGGCTTGCAGAGGCAACCCAGCAAGTCCAGCCCGGGCACCCGCAGCCCTCTCTTCATCAGGGTACTTTCTCGTGGGTGGCTGGCGTTCCTTTGCCCTCATCTCTGCACCTCTCCTAGGTCAAGAAGAAGAGCGGCTGGCCCTGGAAACCGCCCTGATGTATGGGGCAAAAAAGGCCCTCAACACGGAGGGCGTCCTCAAATCCAGGTCTGATGTCCACATGAACTTCGAAGTGGAGAACGCCGTGCTGGGCAGGGACTTGAAGGTCATCATCAGCTTCCGGAACAGCGGCTCCGCGCGCCGCACTGTCGCGGCCTATCTCTCGGGCAACATCAGCTTCTACACCGGGGTCTCCAAGGCGGAATTCAAGAACGAGACCTTCCATGTGACCTTGGAGCCCTTGTCCTGTAAGTTGACGGGGGGTCTGCTCCCTCCAGGATGTGGGAAGAACACCGCACCCACCACGGGTTGCTGATTCACCCCCAACACACACACACACCTTTATAATTAGTGCCTGTGAGTCCAGATATTATTTTGTGCTGGAGACACAGCAGAGTTGCTCCTGGAGTTGATGGTCTCCTGGAGGAAAGATGGGGCCTGGACAGGAAACAGTCGAACAAGCGAATGTACACGGTTCTGCGTGGAATAGGAAAACGCGAAGCGGGGTAAGGAAGACAAGACGTGCCGTACGGGGCGGGGTGGCCAGGGAAAACCTCTCTGACAGGGTGACCTTTCACAGAAACCGAACAGAAGGGAAGGAGCTTTCCAGCCAGAAAAAAAAAAAAAACGGCGAAGGCCCCGAGGCCAGGGCTCGTGCGCTGTGCTCATGAGCAGCAAGGGGACCAGGGTCAGGAACAAAGGCGTCAAGAGAAGGACGGGGGTACCGACCAGGCGAGACCTGCCGGACTGTGAGCACTTTGGTTTTGACTCCGGTGCGCTGCAGGGCCTCGAGCGGGTTTTGAGCGGAACCGTGCCCTGGTCCGACCTGGGGTTGAGAGTCACTCTGGCTGCTGTGTTAACAGACCACAGGGGCCGCGGGGCTGGGCTTTCGGAGTAGTTGGGACGCTCTTGCAACAGTTCCGAGAGAGACCGGGGTGGGGGTGAGCGAGGCGCCGAGAGCTGCCCGGTCTGCGCGTGTTCCGAAGGCCGAGCTCTCAGGACCGGCTGACCGGTTGGGTGCGTGATGTGAGAGAAGGAGGCTGTGGAGGAAACTACACGAGATAATACATACGGAAGGCTTCCGGCGGGTCGGCTGTCAGTACTGCTAACTTTCAGCATGTTCACACTTCGGGAAACCGAGGCCAGAAAAGGTGAGCTGACGTGTTCAAGGCCACACACAGCAGTACCGGCAGCCTCATGCCGTTCAGGCAGGGATGGTGAGCCAGCTCCAGGCATCCTTGGGCACTCAGGGGGCTAGTTCCTGTTGCCTGGGGTCCCACGGCCCCTCAGTCCCCCTGACCAGGAACAGCACACCGCCCTCTCCTGACCACTAGAGTTCCCTCTCTCAGACTTCCCCTCCTCTCCCTGACCCAGCAAAAGCGTGCGCTCACCTGAGCTAGCAGACTAGAACGGCCTGATAGCTTAGCCGGCTCAGCCATCCACCCCGGGACGTGGGGCCCGACTCAGTATCAGCACAGCACCCACCGCTCAGCCCACCCCAGGCTTGTCCTGAATAACCTGAAGGGAGTTGGAGGCTGTTTTTTGCTTTACCCTGCAAGACAGGGCACTGACTGCGTGCAAGAAACTGCCCGTTGCAACTGAAAATGCATTGCAGCGTATTGAATAAAGCCACAGGATTTAACCTTGAAGCAGGTCAGGGTACAGTCTATCGTCGGAGGGTCTATTGCAGAGAAAGTTTTCCAAGTAAAACAGGAGCCATATTTTCCAGATGAAGATTAAAGGGGATGTGTGAGCTAGAATCAGCTGGGAAGATGTGAATAACTTAAACCTCTCAGTATCTTCCAGGGTGCTATGCCTTCCACTCGGCTATATTTAGTTTCCTTTGCGTTTTTGGAAAAGAGGCGAGGCAGCCCCTGTCTGTGTCTCCCTTGGCTTTCCCCAGACACCGTCAATGGTGCTGGCAGGATCCCAGCTCCACCACTCAGAATGAAAACCTATTCTTCTTTCTCTTGCCGCGTTTAATAAACTTTATCTAGAACAATTTCTTGTGCAGTGGCAAAACACAGCACTTACATAATGTACTATTTTAGGAGCCTGGTCTCTGGGGCTCAGAACACAGCCCAGTTTCTTCAGTGCTAAGATTTAGAGGATATTCCACCTCAGAGAATAAAGAGACCCGAGGCCAACAGGATCAAGGCACAGCAAGTCTCTGTAAGGTTGTCAGGCACATCTCAGCAGCCTAGACATCCCGGTGGCCAAACACGGCCCTCTAGACATACCAGAGGATGTCCATTATTATTATTGTTATTACGGGAAGCTGCTAGAGGTAAAATGCATGTTGAATGCCGCTCACTTTGTCGACCCATCTGGCCCATCTGGCCAAGTGGAAACAGGTCCCACGTGCTCATCTGAGATCGTCTCCAGCTGAGGGACAGAGTCTTAGTCTTCTGGACAAGTCACTGCTCTGGGAGCCCTGGGGGAAGCAGGGTCCATGCTCAGACGCAGAGAAGGCACTAGGTGTGCGTCACCCAAAAAGGCAGAATTCGAGGGTCAAAGTCAAGGCAAGTTCATGGATTCAAAAGGCGGCCCTCAGTAGGATAGGACGGCTCCAGGAAGCAGGCCGAGTTGTTGACTGCTTGTCCAGGGCAGACCAGTACCTTCTAATAACTCTGTGCAGCCCATGGCTGACTCTGAGCCCGGGCACTGTGCCCTTTCAGGCCTGACCATTGTGGGGCTGCTGGGTGCATGGTGGGATGTTTAGCAGCATAGATGGGCTTCCCTGGTGGCTCAGACGGTAAAGAACCCACCTGCCAATGCAGGAGACACAGACTCAATCCCTGGGTCAGGAAGATCCCCTAAAGAAGGGCATGACACCCCACTCCAGTATTCTCACCTGGGAAATCCCATGGACAGAGGAGCCTGGCGGGCTACAGTCTGTGGGGTCGCAAAGAGTCGGACACTGAACATGAGCAGCTAAGCACCTGGCCTCTACCCAGGAGATACCAGCATCTCCCACCCAGCGGTGACAGCCTCAAAGGTCTCCAGTCATTATCAAACATTCCCTGGGGGCAAAACACGCCGCCCCCCTCCCCCCACACACCATTGATAACCATTGGTCCAGATGACCATCATTCCCTTTTACCAGGAACTGCATGTGTTCCGGGGACAGGACTCTCAGTTTCAAGACTGAGACCATCCAAGTCCGCTCAAGCCCACCCTCACACCACCCCATCTCCTGCTAGAACCCCTCCTGGGACTTCAGGAGCCTTTCAGCCTGCAATATGCATCATCTCATCTTTGTATTCAAATGTAGGTTCTGATTCCCTAGACGGGCGTGGGGCCAACAACCAGTATCTGCAACCAGCTCCCAGGCGGCAGGGCTCCTGCTGGTCTGCAGGCCATAGCCTAGCTACGGGGACCTGGGTCGGGAGGCCCACCCAGCCTTCCACTGAGCTTAGAGGGCTGATTCCAGGGGCTCAAGGGCCCCCTGGTCGTCAAGCAGTGCTTCTCAGGCCCTCTGTACGTAAGGGTCAGCTACAGAACGGTCAAACAAGACCTAGACCCCAAACCTCCAAGACTCTGATTGAGTTGGTCAGGGGTGGGATCCAGCAGGGTAGGTTCTTAAATGTCCCCCAGTGACTGCAAGGTGGAGCCAAGACCGGGCCGTCTCAGCACCCAGTCCTCCGTGCAGAGACCTTGAAGCAGCTGGTAGGCACAGCCTGGCACACCATCATCTGGGCACCCTCAGGGCAGGAGGCCTCCCTGTGCCCGATCGGTGCTCACCCCAGACAGCCTTCTGGCCCCGGGTCCAGTTCACCCGCTCACAGTGGGGGCCAATGAGAAGATACACGTATATATACACTGGAGACATGCACGTATAACACTCTGCACTTAACTATCCACCTTGGGGATTGTTTCCTTTGACAACTTCCACTGAGGGGAGGACTCTTTGGCCAAAAGCAGACAGTGAGCAGGGCAGCCATGGCGGAGACATTCAGGTCTGTGCAGGGGGATGGAGGCATGAGTGCCCCGACCCCCAGCGGCTGCCCACACAGCAGGGGCCCTGGCTCGGCCTGCAGGACAGCGGCCCTTGGCCCCCGGGAATCCTGCGCTCTGGAAAGCGAGAGTGGGAGGAAGTGGGCAGGGCAGCCAGACAGCAGCCCGCCGCGGCGGTCAGAGCTGCAGGACGGAAGCCCCCTCCTCAGCCCAGATGGTGGGAGGGGGGGAGCCGGGACCAACTTCCCGCTGTCCAGATGCAGATGCCATCCTCCCTGGCTTGTCCCCAAGAGCTTACACACATTTGGCACAAAGGTCTTTTAAGTTGCAGATAGCAGAGCGGGTGGGAGACGGTTGAACGTGTGTGTGAAATAGGTTTCCACTGCTTCTTTCTCTTAAATAGAAAAATCAGGTTGGAACGTTAAGAGTTGGAGAAAGAGTGTGGCGCCAAGGAAACAAGGAAAAGGTTCAAGTAGTCAGCAGCTGCGCTCAAGCGGGGCCCGTGGCCGCTGTGAGACGTTTCCTATCTCAGGAGGGCACTGGGCACCGGGGCCGTGGGCATCCCTGCCCCATCTGCTCTCGCGGAGCTGTTTGTGCACAGGTCCAAGCAGCCGCAGCTAAAGCCTTCCGGTCCTTGCTTTTAAACCTCTTTGTCATGTTGCGTTTTATTAATACAAGAGCAAAAGCGCTGCTGGGAAAATGGGACGCATTTTCTCTGGGAAGGCTTGTCTGAGTGCTCCATTGCCAGCACGTTCTTTACCCCAGAAGCCGGAGTGCTCCTTGTCCTTGATGGACTCTGTGTTCTGCTCAGCCTCCCCTGGTGGAGGCTGTGCCAGTGGGGAGAAGACGGGGCCCTCGGGGAAGCAGGGAGCATCTCCTCCTCGGGGAGGCGGGGAGCATCTCCTCCTCGGGGAGGCGGGGAGCATCTCCTCCTCGGGGAGGCGGGGAGCATCTCCTCCCAGGTTCTGACACCGGCATGTTTGTATTCTTCTCTCCAGTCAAGAGAGAGGAGGTGCTGATCGGAGCAGGCGAGTACATGGGCCAGCTGCTGGAGCAGGCCTTCCTGCACTTCTTTGTCACGGCTCGAGTCAACGAGACCAGGGATGTTCTGGCCAAGCAGAAGTCCATTGCGCTGACGGTCCCCAAGGTCATCATCAAGGTCAGTTGCTGTATCTCAGCCGAGGAGGAAGGCGAGGCTGCTGCTGAGGCCCCCGGCCTTAGTGATTGTGAATGTGCGTGTGCGAGTGTGTGTCTTGTGTCCTGGGCCCCCTGCAGAGAAAAGGAACTAGGATCCTCCTGTTCTTTGAAAGAAGTGAACTGCCCTATAAATAGCTGGGCACATGTAACACTTTTCTCTCCTCTCCAGATTTAAATATATACATGTGGCTGCAGATATAAATATAACCTGTGGGTATAAACACACTTGTGGAGGAAGATGGAGATGTGTAAAGGGTACAGATAGAACTCAGTGTCTCCAGAATCAAGTGGGTCAGGCGTGGCCTCAGACAGCAGCCGCCGGGATCCCCTCCCACGTGTGCTGCAGCCCGTGGCGTGTTCACTGCGCAGTGGAATGCACAGACGGAAATGCCAGCCTGGCGACCACGACGCTTCGTGTGTGATACACCTGGCAGCCACCGGCCAGAGGCAGCCACGGAGGCGTCCACCACGCAGCTCCCGGGACGCCCCCCACGCCTCCTCCAGTCGGCTGCTCCCCACCCATCGCCAGGACGGCCGCTCTTCTGACTTTCCCACATGCGGCCTGTTTGGCCAGTCGTTCCTTCTTTTAAATAATTTTTAATTTAGCTCTTAGCCCCTTTTTCTTTTATTTTTATTTATTTTATTCATGTGTGGTTTTGGCCTTGCCACATGGCATGTGGGATCTTAGTTCAAACCCACAGCTCCTGCATTGGAAGCGCAGACTCTTAACCACTGGACTGCCAGGGAAGCCCCGCCAGTAGCTGTAACATTTGCCTCTCCATTTTCACCATTTAACGTCTGGCTCAGCAGAAACCTCTGCCCAGATGACTTAAAGGCACTTGGCAGGGGGGCGCTGGGCAAGGTGGGAGGAGAAATAAATGGCGCCTGCTGTTCCCACCTCTCAGGAGCATCACCAGCTTCAGCACCCACATCCCGGAGACTCATCCCGCCCTGGGAGCGGAAGCCCGGGCCTCCAGGGGGGTCCTTGGGCGTGACATCTCATGTCAGCCTTGTCCAGGGCTCAGAGATCTTCCTGAGCAATTAAGAATGATGAGCACAAATCAAGATGCATTCCTCGAACATGGTGGATAATCACAGTCTTAGAGTCACCCGTATTTTAAAGCCTCTAGAGGGGGTGGGCGGGGAGGGGCAATGAAGACCTGTATCTTTCGAATTACTGCTGTGAGTCACTTGTAAAGCTGGTCACTGTTGTGTAGCGCTCAGAATGGCAGCCTTCCCTGGGTCCATGCCCTGTGGATGGTAACATATCCGAGGAGCAGGTAAGCTACCCTGCGCCGGGTGCCAGTGGGCCGAAACTTGGGCCCCCGGAGGCAGAGAAGCCTGGACCCTCCTTTTCTAGAAAGGCTTCAGTCCTGACACCTCCTTGGTTCTTTCACCTCAGCCCCTTCTTCTGGGCCCGTCCGCATCCCACCAGAGGCCTGAAGACACAGAACAGAAATGAGGGCTGCAGGCTCTGCGGGCGGAGCAGGAGAACATGCAAAACGGAGGGGTGGTGCTGGGGGTCCTCCAGAGGCGCCGCCACTCCCCTGAGAACAGGAACGTGGGGGTGCGGTGGCCGGAGCTTGCTCACCACGCACGGGGCACCCCGCTCCTGGTGGGCTCTCCCAGAAGCCACGCGGTCCCCTTCAGGCCCCTCCCAGGGGCCGGGGAGGCCTCCCTTCCTGCTCCTGTTCAGAACTCCACCTCCAAACCTTGCCCACCAGAGGCAAGGCCCGCCTGCTCACCTAATTAGGCACCGACAGCTTGTCCCCATAAAGCGCTCAGGAGAGAGACTTCCCAGATGGGAAGTGCTCAAACCGCAGCACAAAATAGAATTTAATTGCACCGCTGTTAATAAACTGGGCGTATAAAGGAAGCTGATAGCTTTCATCTTTTAGACATTATTAATTGAAAGATTATCGGTGAGTCGTCTTCCGAGTGTACTAGGATGGCAGCTCAAGTCCCAGGGGCAGAACCCAAACCCCTTCTCCAGCTCGAGTGGCCTGGGCCGGGATGGTATAGCTGACCAAGAGCTGCAGGCGGGCTTGTTCTTGTTTCGTTTTTCTCTCTATAAGCACTTCAGGAATGCAGTTCTTAGAGGAAATTTACTTAGAGGTGGGACTTCCCCGGTGGCTCAGTGGTGAAGAATCCACCTGCCAGTGCAGGAGATGCAGGTTCAGTCCCTGGGTCGGGAAGATCCCCTGGAGGAGGGCGTGGCAACCCACTCCGGTGTTCTTGCCTGGAGAACCCCATGGACAGAGGAGCCCGGAGGGCTGCAGTCCGTGGGGTTGCAAAGCGTTGAACACGACTGAGCGACTAAACAGCAACACCAGGGCCACTTGGCTGGACTCGAGCAGGAGAGAGAGAAGGCCTGGCCTCCGTTCAGGTGTGTCCAGGAAAGGAGGCAGGAGCGTGATCACGTACGTGGTTCCCTAACCACTAACCTCACTGGCCACATCAGCCCCGAGGATGATCTCAGTGGGGGCAGGTGAAGAGGCGCTCCTGAGGAAGGTGCCTCATGCCCTGAAAGCCCCGGGGTCCCTGAGCCGGGAGAGGCCCTGACTGCAGAAATGGGCTGCCTGTCTGGGGTCCCAGAGCCTCTTGCCTTTCTCTCTTCTCTTCAAGCCCATGCCCAGAGGTCTGTCTCCTGGGCACCCTGGCTCAGCCTCAGGGCTGGAGCTGCCTGAGGGCGAGGTTGCAGCTGTTCTTGCCCACCCCCTCCTTTGTGGAGCGAATAGAGACCCACCTGGACCACGATGGGGCCCACCTGTCTGGATCCACATCAAGTCAACCAAAGCACTCAGGCCAGTGGACACGTCCCTGCCACCTAAGAACCCCATCTCGCATGTGACCGTATCTCTCATGTCTCCTGTGCCCACAGAGATGGGAACTGGGTTAAATCGTACTCCCAGCTAACTACTCCCTGCACCCACCACGCGTGAGTCACAGTGTGTGAGCCTCATATGGAGAGCGGCAGGAGAGACAGTCATTACACTTTAATGAGTGCATATCTCTTTTCCCAAGCTATCAAAATATTTTGATGAGAAAAGTATATTTTATTAAAATCGGATGTAGAATTTTTCTCTGCCTTCCCATGTGTTGATTGTGGTAAGAGGCTTTAAGTCAGGAAAAGATTCTTCAGCATTTTGATGGTTGAAGTTGAAGTCACTCAGTCGTACCCAACTCTTTGTAACCCTATGGACTATACAGTCCAGGGTCTCCCGCATTGCAGGCGGATTCTCTACCAGCTGAGCCACCAGGGAACCCCTGACGATCTTGATGGTTAATGAAGAGCTATTTGGGGGAGAGGAGAGGGCAACACAGGGGATTCAGCTGGCCTGCAGGGTGGAGGCTGGTGCGGGACCTGGAGCACCATACCGGGGCTTCCCCCCGGTCTCAGAGAGCAGAGAAGGGCCCCAAGCTTCATGTCCTCACCCAGGTCAACCAGAGCAAGAACACCTTTTGTAGAGAAGCCCCGGAGCACAGGGGCTTGGATGGGTGGAGCCCCGGGTTCCTCACCCGGGCAGCTTTGGGCCAGTTCCTCAACACCTCAGCTGCACAATGGTCCAGTAATATCGCTGACCTGAGGCTGCGGGGAGGGATAATAGAAATAACTCTCACAAGAGCGGTAAATGCATGGTAAATGCACAGTGGGGTGGCCAAGTGGTGAAGAAGCCACCCGTCAAGGTAGGAGACGCAAGTTTGATCCCTGGGAAGATCCGCTGGAGGTGGAAACGGCAGCCCACTCCAGTATTCGTGCCTGGGAAATCCCATGGACAGAGGAGCTTGGCGGGCTATAGTCCCAGGGGTCGCCAAGAATCTGACACAACTGTGCGACTGAACAACAATCGTAATATTATTAATCGTAATCATGCATAAAACACAGCATTGTCGGGGACTGAATACGTGCTGTTGCTGAGCGCTCAGCCCGGCCCAGGACCTGGTGGTTGCCGGCAAGAGTCCGCTCCCGCCCCGCCTCGTCCTCTCTGCGCTGGGAGCCCGCACAGAGAAGTGCTCCAGGCAGCAGGGCCCAGGGCTAGAGGGAGGGTAACGCTCGCCTGGCGGCATCGGACCTGAGCCCTGGGTGTTGAGCATGTGTGCGGTTCCCTGTGGGACCGTCCTGAGAGAGAGGCCCGTCCCAAAGAGCCTGGAGGAGACTTTAGGGAGGAGGGTGGGCGAGGAGAGGTGGTCACACATCTCAGACCTCCTACTAAGACCTCCTCGCAGTATCTGGGAAACGAACGCCTCCCAGAGCCATTGAAAACAGCTCAGGTCCCACCGCCTCTTTAGGATCATCTCGTAGGAGCGTCCTGCAGCTGCTGTAGAACATCCTCAAACACCAGCAGAACCCGTTTCCTCCCGTGAACGAGGAACGCGTTTGCCAGGGGAGAGGGGCTCCCTCTCCTAACAAGCACAGAAGCTCGGGGCTGGCTGCTCGCCCAGATGACTCCTGAATCAAGATGCTTTCTTAGTTTCTCTTAACAACCCCTGTGTCCCCCCTGGGGCCCACCACTCACCTGAGGTCACCTGTAGCATCCTCCTCGCCCGCCTCCTGCTGGCGCTCTGGGAAGCCCCGATTGTAACCAGAAAAGAGCCAGGTGGGCCCGGGGGCCGTGGTGGCTGCTGAGGCTGGCACCCCAACATCCCAGTCCATAACCTTCATCCAAACTGGGGAGCCCCCTGAGCACTAACGAGTGTCCCCTGGATGCTGGGCAGCCGCCAGGCAAATTGTGAGACTCAACTGAGGTTTCACTTTGTTCTTGTGAGAGCCCAAATACCTGGAAATTTCCATCAAGGCAAAAAAAGAAAAAACAAACGAGCAAAACTCTGAGCTCTGATTATTCCCAACCCCAAACCCTAAACCTTCTCCCCTCCCAGCCTCCCACGGTTTCTCCGCGACTGTGTCGGTACCGGTCCGGTCACCAGGACGCAGCCCCGTCGCGTCCTTGGCCCTGCAGTGGGCGGCAGGGCGAGGCAGCTGGGTGGGCTTCCCCGCGTCTCTTTGGAAGGCGCCGGTGGAAGCTGCTGGCTTCTCTCCCGCGTGCTTCTCGGCTTCGGCCCCCGAGAACCCAAACCCACGTCCCTCCCCATGGGGGACGTGCGGACGAGAAAGTTCTCCCGGTCACCCTGGCGGCGCGGTCTCCCTTTGAACCTCCACAGCATTTAGAGTCAAGAAAGGCCGTGTCTCAGATGCTCTGCTGCGCGCACGCGGAATCCTCCCAGGAACCTCGTAAGAAACCGAGGCCCAGAGAAGCCAGGTGACTGGCCCGGGGACGCACAGCGGCGGCCGCCGGCCTGCAGATGCCGAGGGCGCCCGCCTTCCCCTCGGCTTGCCCACCGTGGCCGCTGTCTCTGGCTCATCCCCGGCAGGGGTCTCCTCAGCACTGCCCTGAACCCCCTGCAGAGAGAGATCAAAGTCCGCGTGAGGGCCCACCCTGACGGGCTCTGAGCAGGTGAAGCCCAGATCAATATTCTGATTAATCAATATTCTGGGACCCGGGAGGGTCCAGAGCAGCCGTGGCTTCCCCGGCTCAGGTAGCTGCGTCTCTCTCCATCCTCTGCCGGTCCCGGAGGCTCAGGCCCGCGGCACCCCATGGCCAGGAGCGCGCACCCCGAGGCCTCCACTGTGGGCCGCGCCTCTCCACCTCCCTCTCGCGGAGGTCTGAGCAGGAAAGTGAGAGCCGCGGGTAACTGGGCTGCCTCGAACGTTCTCTCTGCATTCCTGCTCGCTATTTTCTATTCTTAAAAACAACCGCACAGGCAAGGTAGAGCGTCAAGGATAACGAAGCTCGTCTACTGTGTCATACGATGATGCTGCGCTTGAGTTACTAGCTCTTCTTTGAAATGATAAATCTATCTTTACCCCACTTAGAGAAGACTGCTATTGTCGAGTAAGACAGCGGTGTCAGAGCCCCAGGGTTACCTTGCCACGTTTGACTCTGGCATGGAGATCTGATTCTTCCCCTGTAAAGTCAGGAAGAAGGAGCTGAGTTGTATACGTGTTTTCAAATGTAGTTCAGGATCAAGTTGTAGTCACGGAGCTCCACTGGTCGTTCAGCGACGGCACAAGCTAATACTGCAAATGACTCTCCAGTGGATTTCAGGAAATAGACTCCTTTCCACGAAAAAGGAAGTTCCTATTTTTGCCTCTCTGCTGTCAGAGATGACAGGGTGTGCAGCGTTTAAAGATGAATGCCCTGGAGTCAGAAAGACTTAGTTCCTATCTGGATCCTGCCGACATCCAGGGTCTGTAATGTGGGCATTTTGTTTATCTTCAGGGTTTTCATTTCGTGTCAGTAGAATGAGGATGATGTTCCTGCCCACCACCAAGTCCACAGAGGATCACCCACGATAAAGGGAGTGACGCGGTGGGCAGGGCGTGCATCACTGAGTGGACGCTGGGTGTGCCGTGAGGGGTGGCCCCGTCATTGCGAGGCAGAGTCGGTGCAGAGGCGGGAGGCAGGGATTGTGTGGACGCTGGACGTGCCGTGAGGGGTGGCCCCGTCATTGTGAGGCAGAGGCGGGAGGCAGGGACTCGCACCAGCCTGTCTGCGGTCTCCCTTCCCCCACTTGCTGTGTGACCTGGAACAGGTCCCTTCACTTCTCTGGGCCTCCCTTTCCTCATCTACTTCATAGGGTTGTGAGGATTAAATGAGTTAATGTAAGTAAATCCCTTACATCAGTGTTGTCCAGGAGGTGGTGGTGGTTTACTCGCTGAGTCGTGTCCAGCTCTTGCAATCCCAGGGGCAGAGGAGCCTGGCAGGCTACAGTCCATGGGATTCTCCAGGCAAGAACACTGGGGTGGGTTGCCATTGCCTTCTCCAGGAGATCTTCCCAACCCAAGAATCGAACCCGGGTCTCCTGCATTGTAGGCAGATCTTCACCAACTGAGCTACACGGGAAGCCCAGTAAGATGTTCCCGAATTACCGGAAAGCCCTAAATATGCACTGTTTGGTACCAGAGCCACTGGACACATGTAGCTGCCGAGGACTTGACCTGCGGCTCGTGCAATGAGGAACTGAGTTTTCACTTAATTTAATTTAAATTCATTTAAACATTTAAATAGCCCCATGGGGCTGGCAGATACCACACTGGACAGTCTTGGAACCGTGGCTGACTGTTGTAAAACCATTTGCATTATTTAGTCTATGCCAATTCAGCTGGGCTAGAGAGAAACAGCCGTGGTGGTGTTGGTGAGTGTGATTCACAAACAAGCAACCGCTTATTACCAGCAGTGATGATGCTCCCCGTAGTGGGAGGAGGGAAAAGTTCATTTTCCGGTGATAAGTCACGGAAGACGTGACTGGCAGCCCCTGAAGTAAGCACTATGAGGTGAGCTAATAATCACGTGAATTATTTTGACAACTAAGTTCATTCTTTGTCAAACTCTTCCTTCACTTCAGTTTTGATTTTGAGTATAGCTATATATATATTGTAAAGCATATACTCCATGGAAGAGATCTTGTGATTTCCTAAAAAGTAGTTCTTTCCCAAAAGTTTGTGTGTGTGTGTGTGTTAGTAACTTTCTTGTTTACCAAAGAATCAGAATATTGATCTTTATCATGAAAAAAAAACAACAAGGACTCAGTATGTCAATATTGGTGAATGGTATTTAACTTGAAAAAGTACCATATTTTTATGTCAACATAAAAAAACGGAAATGCTTTAAATGGAATACTGGGGAAAAATCGGAGCGCAGAAGTGTTTGCTGTCACTGAGGATGACGTATGTTTCATCCTGCCCCCTGGTCCAAGTAACGGCTGGTCATCTGTACAGTGAATATACGCTGTACATGGTGCATCGTGTAAGCCAACACATACTATGAAAATCCTACGTATATTCTCCATTTTCCTCAAAAGGAGGAGGAAATACTGCCTAAGCAGAAGACGGTGATGTTGAATGTTGGGTTTTTAATGTTCGGTTTAGTTTGAGTTTCTAAATTTCATTGTCTTCTCAGCAGTCAGGCCAAGGACGTTTAAATTCCAGGGACAGGAGACAAATGTCAGAAAAGGACGCTGGATCTTTGTTAATTGCAGAAGAAACTCTCCACGATCTGAGAAGGGCCCCTCCTTTCATCACAGCCTGCAGGGGAGGCTGAGAAGCACTTATTTGTGTACCCCTCCAGCAGCTAATAAGAGAGACCACATCTAGGAGCAAACTGATTAGGCACGATACGTGAAATTACCTAAGACTTCATAGTCTAATCATACTCAGACCTGCAGCCCGTCTCTGAAGGCCGAGACACTGGGCCAATCTTTCAAATACTAAATCCCCCTCTCTCTGCCATCAGTCACCTGTGACCCACTTTCCACAGCAGAGGGCTCTTCCTGTAGAGCTAGCCTACCCGTGTGTAAAGGGTCCTTAACCTGGAGACCAGCAGGCGCCTGAGGGCCACAGCCGCCCTGGCCTGTGATGAACCCCCTAAAGCCACATGCAAGGTGTATGCATCCTGCATTGGTCACTGTGTTTGTCTGTAGACGGAAAGGGCAGTAGCTGCGGCCAGGTTTTTCTAAGGGTTGTCCCTGTAATTGCAGTCGCATGCCATGAAGAAAGCAGATGGCTCCAAAATATTTTTCCTCCAAAATCAAAGTGATCATAGCAAATGCTTTCGCCAGTAGTGTCTCTGAAGCAGTTCTACTTTCTTCAATTTAGACAGCTTTTGTAAATGTTATCTTTATCCTCTATTTTTAGAAACCAGAAAGTGTTCTGAGATTTTTTTTTCCTTGGGAAAAATATGTTGGATGAACTTGAGAATTAAACCAAAGATTCTATATAAAGTATTCCAGTAATGCACTTTTATACATCCATCCCTTGTGTACCCATGGCGATTGGCTCCAGGACTCCTGCAGAGACCAAAATCCATATCCACAGGTTCAGCTTCCCCAGATGCGGCCAGCTCTGCATTCTGCTCTGCATGCCAGGCTGAGGGCCGCTGAGGACGCTGCTTGGCACACAGTCCCTGCTTCGCGTGACACCACCTGCTGTTCTCTCAGCCATCACCCACGCCCGCTCCACCCCGACTCGTCTTTCCAGCTCTCCACCCATCCCACCTCAGGGGGTCGAGATTTGAAAGTAATAACCATGGAGAACTGGCTACAATTTTCTTTTTTCTTATAGATTTTTAGTTATAGTTTAGTTATCAATGTGTCCCAAAGAGTAAAGTCATAGGTTTTACCCTTCACTCTAGAGCCTCCCAGGTTCAGTCCCTGGGTTGGGAAGATCCCCTGGAGAAAGGACTGGCAACCCACTCCAGGATTCTTGCCTGAGAATTTCCATGGACAGAGGAGCCTGGCAGGCTACAGTCCATGGGGTCACAAAAGAGTCGTACGTGACTGAACGACTAACACTTTCACTATTACTACTCACTACCGCCCATAGGGGAGAATCTTCTTCTTGGGGCAGAGTCCCTCCTTCCTCTCTGTTCTAGCAAGGCTCCTTTCCATTTGACTTTTCCTGTGTTATACACTGCTTAGAGAAATAACGTAGCATAATGGCTGGGTTGCTCCATGGAAAACTCAAACAACCAATACACTTCCTTTTTAGGCAGTTGATTTAATATAGCACATATTTGCTGGACAGCAGCTAGATGCTGGAGTTGAAAGTGGACTAAAACGAAGTGAATAAAGCCAAATACCCCAAGTATTGCCAATCCAAATGATGTAATTGAGCCAGGCATCGTGTTAGCTGCTTTATATGTATTGTCTCATCCTGATCCTTTCATAGGAGGGAAGAGCTAGTTTTATTATCTTGTTCCCCAGTAATTTAGAGTTTGCACAGATCCATCCGTTTGGCATACCAAGCCCCTGAACCAACAAACAAATGCTCCCTAGCCATTTTCTAGCACCTGGTGTCAGTTTTGGGAAAGCAGATAGTCCCAAGTGTGCAGTATTATACATCGTGAACATGGCATAAGAACCAAAATAATACTAACAACAACCCTAATAATAGCGTTCTACAACAATTACCCCATAGGAACGGCCACCTTGTTTCAAAAAACTGAGTCTCAGAAAGGTTGAGACCTTACAAGACCTCACAGCTGGTAAGGCTTGAAGCTGTCATGGAACTCTGGCCGCTTTGCCACATACCCAGTGCTTCTTTTTTTAAAACTTCTTATTTTTATTGACATGTAGCCAGTGAACAATGTTGTGATGCCTTCAGGTGAGCAGCGAAGGGGCTCTCAGCCATACATGTACATGCATCCATTCTCCCCCAAACTCCCCTCCCATCCAGGCAGCCACGTAGCATTGAGCAGAGCTCCCGGAGCTGTACCGTAGGTCCTTGTTGGTTTTCCATTTTGAATATAGCAGTGTGTACATGTCTGGAACACAGCCAGTGCATCTGAGGCTTGTGATACGTAAACTCACCCCAAACAGCCTTCTAGCTTCAGATATCCAGACTGGGGAGGAAAAGTCCCTTTTCGCCTATTGCAGCATTCAGATTCCAACTCCTCAATGATGAGGGCTCCCTGCTTGGATGTATTTCTTTCTCCAGTACCTCCAGGAGTGTGTTCTTCCTCCTGAACTCAGGGATCCCTCCCATTCTGGCGGGAAACCGGAACCCCTTGCAGGAGCAGGGTCCACCTGTCCTCCCTGGCCGCCGAAAGCGGTTGCTACCCTGAGTGCACCTCCACCTCCTGCTGCCGGGAACAGCCAGCGGCCGAGGTTGTTAACCCGAACTCTAATTAGGGTGGTTTTCATAATGAGAAAAAGACTGTAATTCTAATTAGCAATTTTCCGTCTTTTTCTCAACAATTATCCCCCAGTCAAAGCAATACCCTCATCACATAGGCTCCTTTGCCAAAAAATGGCCACGCTGTAAAACAGAAGGAAAAGCAAAGATGGGTAAAGATGTAACGGTGCAGAAAGAGACTTTGTGTGCAGCTAACACGCTTCTTTCTCCTCCAACTCACTCCTCAGGTCCGTGGTGCTCAGGTCGTGGGTTCCGACATGGTGGTGATGGTTGAGTTCACCAATCCCTTAAAAGAAACGCTGCGCAATGTCTGGATCCGCCTGGATGGTCCCGGAGTGACGAAACCCTTGAGGAAGATGTTCCGGTGAGCTCTGGGGGAGGTGGGGACATGGGGTAGAATTGTGGGAAATTCATCTGTCTGCATCTTTTCCCAACTCACATCTAACCCCCGTGAACATGTCTGAGAAGCCGCTACCTCCTTATTTACGGGTCTGTGGGGTTTGGGGTGTTGGTTTGACCAGCACCATCATTCAGTTCTTAAAACCACTCTAACGGGGTGGGTACTATTATTAGCTCCCTTTGGCAGTGGAGAAATCTGAAGCTTTGAGAGACTGATTGGTTTGTCCCAAGTTGTACAGTGTGTAGAAGTAAGCCTGCATCCAGAAGTAGGTTGGCTGATTCCAGATCCCCAAAGTCAAGAGTTTTGTAAACTGCCTTATTCTTCTAGTATTTACAGAGTACCCACTATGAGTCAGGTGTCATGAGTTAGGACCCTGGCAGGAGTCCTTTCTCTCCAACCCTACTCCAAGACCTTACCAATCCGAGCACTCTCTAGAACTGTTGCTTTCAGTAGAAAAAAAAAGGTGAGCCTAGAGAGTTCTGATTCCGGGAAAGACCCTGATGCTGGGAAAGATTGAAGGCAAAAGGAGAAGGAGCCGGCAGAGGATGAGATGATTAGATAGCATCACCAACTCAGTGGACACGAATGTGAGCAAACTCCAGGAGAGAGTGGAGGGCAGAGGAGCCTGACCTGCTGCAGCCCATGAGGTCACAAAGAGTCAGACACGACTTATCCACTGAACAACGGCAGAGAGTTCTAGACTTGGTTTCCTATTTAGGGGACCAACAACTGCCCCAGACCAAGTTGCTTGAAGGCCTGCTTTTGGCACACCTCACACCGTCAGACTGTGCCTGCAGCTCTCAGCCTCTGTGGCTTCTGGTGGCAAAGAGTGTCACGGACAGGACAGCCCACTCCATGGTCAGGTAGTTCTAGTGGCTAGAAAACAATTCCACCTTTCAGTCCTACCAGTGGACCCAAGTCTGTCACCTGGGCCCGAACGGAGAAGAAGGCACATTTGTCTCCCACCTAATGGCTTGGGAATGTCTGCAAGCCGCTGTCTGATCTTCCTGCGTCTTCCCTATTCCTCCCCAGCTTCATTCCCCTCACCCCTAATGCGGTTTCAACTCCCTCCCTTGCCCACATCCTCCAATTTGTCAGTGCTCCTCTTAAAAGTGTGACACCCAGAATGGATCCCAATCTTGGAGGTTTATTACTTTCATTTCTGCTGCAAATAAGGCCCCATCAGCATCAATCAGTCCGGCATATTTCCTGTGGGTGACCTTCTAAGGCAGAGAAAGAGGTGGAGGTATGTGGAAACTGCCTTATGACCCAGATATGTGAGGAATTTCCCCAGCGCCCTTTGTGGAGGACTCCGAGTCTGTAAGACAAGAGCAAGGCCCTCCTTCACCCTCTCTGAGACGTCTTTAAGACGATGCGCCCCCCCGAAGACTGCATTTCTGTCGAATCACAGCACTCACCGCTTCTGCATCTGAGCATTTAAGAGGGGCCTGATGCTGGCACAGGCAAGAAACAACAGAGAAAATAGTTTGAGTGCTTTAATTAAAAAAAAAACAAACAAGCACAAAATATAACAACCTTTCTATGCTAATAGGGAAGCTGCAAAAAAAAAAAAAAGGAATTAAATTAGAAATCAACACCAGCTAGCGGAAGAGGTCAGAGGGGCGTGCCCCACTTTCGTCAGAAGCGACAGTCTCGCTCACCCATTCTCACACCTTCCCACTCGACTCAGATGCAAGAATCGCTCAGGCAAAGTGAAACACGTTTCTTCTTCAAAGCAGCCCCCTGCTGGAGCCAATTTTTCCTCCTCCAACAGTAACCTCACAAGCTTCATCTGAGGGTACCAGAACCTCCTGCCACCTTGACACCGTGGCTGTGCAAGAATCCTAGCTTGGTCTCAAGCCAATGCAAGAAAAGAGGCAACCTGTGCATTAGGGGAAGAAGCCCCAGCACTGGGGAGACACGCGACTTGGAGGGCTGCGTGTCCAGGGCCGTCAGGCGTGGCTGTGTGCTCAGGCGTGTCTGACTCTTTGCGACCCCACGGACTGTGGCCCACCAGGCTCCTCTTCATGGGACTTTCCAGGCAAGAATACTGGAGGGGGTAGCCATGCCCTCCTCCAGGGCTCTTACCACCCCAGGGCTCTAATCCGTATCTCCTGGGTGTCCTGCGTGGGCAGGCAAATTCTTTCTTCTTACTGAGCCAGCTGGGAAGTCCAGGCGTGTTGCTTATGGCTAATACCTGACACTGGGAAGGGTAAAGGGGGCTGAGTGGGGGAAAGGACGGAGGAGGCCATTCCCTACACGGTGGACCCAAGGCAATCTCCTACCACACTCTGCCTTAGGCTCCATCAGTAATCACTTCAACACAGAGATCCACGGCACATCAGTAACAGAGCCTGGTCTGCAGTCTCTCACAGGGGTGCAGGTCCAGAGGGTGGATCTCTGCAAAGCAAGGGAAGCTCTGCTTCTCAGAGACTGTCAGAAATTGGAAATAAGTTAACAGAGGAAATGTTTTATGATCCAGGCTGGGCTTGGGACTTTAGGGAGACCACTGCTTTCCCTGTTTCCTCCTGATTCCTCCTCCTCACATCTTCACAAGCAAGACAGGTGCCAGCCAGCACCCACATCCATCTTGTCAGGCGACTGATACACAGCTGTGTACCCTGTCCTGTGAAAACCCGATCAAAGAGTGGCAGGTCCGTGTAACAACTTGGACTCTTCAAGTGCAGTTCTTTGGGACCAACCAGAACCCTTCACGGGGCTGTATTTTTTTCTCAGATACACACCTTGAATAGTCAAGAGAGTGCCCACTCCACTTGGCCACCCACACCCCTGCCAGGGCCCTAGGTGGCAGGGAGTCTGGAGCTCCAGGCAGAGGCTCTGTAGGCGGGTGCCGGCGAGCAGGGCACTGGACGGGGAGTAGGTGGTGCCGTGTCCGTGGCCCACTCGGCACAGCCCACTCTACTCCGAGATGATTCACCTCACTGCTCTCTCTGTGCCTCCTCCTGCCGTCCTTGGATGCTCAGAGGTGCTGCCCCCAGAGACCCACAGCTGTCAAGTTCCTGCTCTTGATAATTCTAGAACATCAAATAATTCACCTTCCAGATGCATTTTTTTCTCTTTAAAAAATGATCAGGTTCCGTTATCTTAAGAGAAACGTTCCCCGACTTTGCGCTTTGTTTGAGATTTTGAATCTCTCAAGTAGGACAGAGGGCTGGACGCGTGGAGGACGAGCACAGACAGTTGCAGTTTATCGTAATCATAATCCCCTAAGCCTGCCTGCGTTCGGGATGATAAATGGCCGGCACATCCTGATAGCTCAGCACATTACTGAGAATCATTTATCACCACACCTATCCCTGGGAATACAGGGCTCTTCCAGTATTGCTCCACTCACCCAGATGGGGAGATGATTCTTTTCTTTCTGCGTGCATGCCTCTATCTGTAGGAAAATGCATACTTCGACATGGAGGTGTCTCTCGTGCATATCTTGGATGATACTCATGAGCAGGCATGGGTACGTGGATGAATACCATTGTGGGGGCGAGCTGATGAATTAGGGCAAATAGTGAAGCCACTCCAGCCTTCTTACCTAGGAAATCCCACGGACAGAGGAGCCTGGCGGGCTACAGTCCACGGGGTCTCAAAGAGTCGCACACGACTGAGCGACTAACATTCAACAATTCATTCAATGACGTAAAGCTCAGGGGTACAGTTTCTGTTTGAGGGAGTTACCTCCCTTCTATGGCCATCGGTCAGATCCTTAAACCAGACAGCTATTTCACAAAATGTCCCTGATGGATCACTTAGGGGAAACAAAGGAAAGGGGAATGAATGAATCAGGGTTTGCTCTTGAGAAACAAATATCTAAAAACCTATATTCGTATTGAAACGACTATTTAAATTAAGGGTAGAGAACTGTTTCTCTGCATCCAGGCAGGAAGAACCTTCCTCAGTTAAGTTGCAGAGAGTTCAGGCAGAGCAAGCGATGGCCAAAGCTGATGGTAAATAATAAATCAGTAATAACACAGCAGCAGCAGCATGTATCTAATATGTGGCATTTGGACATATCTTGCCATCGTTCCAAGTGCAACATGAGTACCAACTCACTCACCCTCTCCATATCCTCTTCAATATTTCACAGTGCCCACCGTTTACAGCTGAAGAAGCCCATGGTGAGGTCAGTGTGTTTCAAAGCTTCAGTCATAAAATCAGTTTACTGAGTTGGAAACATTCTCCCATATGTAGGCTGTGTGTGTGCACTGGTCACATAATTTGGCTTTCCTGTAACTCAGTGAGATCATGTATAGCCACATTTCTAAAGAAAAAATGCCAAATTAATGGAGACATTGAGATTCTCAAAACCAGTGCCTAGAGGAGCCCCAGAGAGAGACGCCCCCAAGCCTCAGAGGCATTTCCCAGGTCACCGGCCACAGATGCCAAGCACGCCGCGGCAAGGAGCGTGGGCAAGTGGCCCGCGCTGGGCGAGGCAGGGTCGTGAATAACAGGGCGGGCGGGCAGTGCTCCAGGTCCCGGCCCAAGAACAGGTCTGTCCCAAGCGGATTGGTCAGAACCAGTAAAGAGCATCACGACCTCAGTATAAGAAGCTGTGGATTCAGAGAGAAGTCCAATCCCAGGAGGGACCTTTAGCCCCCACATGAGCTGAGAGAGATCAGTCATGTTCATGAGGCTACTGCAGAGGCCGGGGGGTTCTTGGCATGGACCACGTCCACCAGGAGGCAGGATAATGCATCCAAGTGGAAGGAACCATGACCCGTGGGGCTGTGGCTGACCGAGCCTCAGATAGGAGCTTTGATTGGGTGGTGACTGGGAAACGGGCCGACCAGGCCCTTCTGTCTTCCAGTCACCATCAACTGAGAGAAAGACCACCGGTGACCCAGACCATCACAGTGGGAAACGCAATCTGCCTCCCTGGGGCGTAAAACCTTTCCCGCCTCTTCCGTCCTTCCAGGGAAATCCGGCCCAACGCCACCGTGCAGTGGGAAGAGCTGTGTCGGCCCTGGGTGTCCGGCCCCCGGAAGCTGATCGCCAGCCTGACCAGTGACTCCCTGAGGCACGTGTACGGCGAGCTGGACCTGCAGATTCAGAGGCGACCTTCGATGTAGACGCACGGGGGGCCAAGCTGGACCCAGGCACCTGACCTCTTGTAGTCTTGGCCGAGGAAGTTCTAATGCAAAAATAGTCAGCTCTTGCTTTAACTTAGCTGTGAAGCCCTGGACAGGACTGGATAGGGTCCTAGAGTGGTGACGGCGTGTATTTCAAAGGCACGCTTTTCAATGTGGCTGTTCAATGTGTGAGTCAGTTTTTAATCACCCCACCTTCCAAAGGATTCTGAGCATTAGCTCTAATTAAGGCCTAATTAGGCTCTCGGAGCTCATAAGAGTAAAAGTCATCATTTATCATCTCAAATGGCTGCAGTTCCCACATCAGAGGACTTCCCTTGCCTGGGGATTTGCTCAATACGTGGCCTCATGTAAAACAGGGCTTCTCATCCCCCTACTCAGTCTTTTGGGGATCACATACTCCCCAAACGGGAGGGAAGGACATGATTTGGGACCTAGAATTCTATTCCCCTTTCCTGGAATCAGGTTTTAGCCTCCATATCAGAATCTTTTCCCCAGGAATTGAGCGCAGCTTCATTTTCCTTCTTGGCAAAGCCCGGGAAAGGTCTTTCATCTTGCACCTGCAGCAAAGCGACCGCCTGCCAGATTTCACAGATTTACGTTGTGAGAGGAGGTGGCTCCATATTAACAAATTGCATTTGTGGGGAGCTTAATCCCCGAAGACGAGATAGGAAAGCAGGTGCAATACTCAGATCTATGAAATAATGTAGTTTTATAGTGCTTTTTATAGGAGGCGTCATACCATGGCCCGGACGGGAGGAGCCAATGGCCCTAACTTTAACCCTTTGGGGGCTGTAGTATTAGAAATTAACCAGACCGACTTAGGACAGTAGGGATAAGGAATTAACTTCCTTTATTAGTGATTATACTTCACCTGTCTCCCTGAAAGCATCTCCTTGGCACAATGACCCAGGTCTAGGTTCAGTTTTAGAGACAGAATAAACCCAACAAGTTGGAGAAGCTGGCAGATTTAGTGACCAGATTGTGGAAGGGCAGCCACTATTTCTCTCATCCTTCACATCACCCACGCTGAGACCTCAGCTCAGCACGCAAGTACTAGAAGATAATACAGACTCCACCCTGCAAACAGCCAGTGCTACTGTACAGCCGATGACAGAGGACACGGATATCATTGGAATTCGGCTCTAAGGTTCCAACAGGCAAGGCGACCAAATATTTACCTGCAAGGCTGATTATTTTTGTCCAAATTACCAAATTGATATGCCTAGAGTGTGATTTAGGTCAGTAAATTGTGATTCTTAGCAGAAGAAAGAAAAGATGAATAGTGAGAAGGAAGCAGAATGGAATTATATATGGTCTCTGCAACCACGTTTCTAGGCCTTTGAGATGGTTCCTGAGCCTTCAGCCCTGGAATCCATGAGGGTTAGCCAGTCCCCTTCACAGACACCTCATACCCAACTCTGCTAAGTAATCTCCCAGTATTTGCCAAGGCTTCCAATACTCAGTTCTAAAATGAAATGCATTTTGCTGGACTGTTAAACTGGCTTACTGTAGTATATTCCTATTAACTAGAATGTAATCAAAGCTTAAAATAAAGCTAACCTGATTGTATTTGCATCTGTACAGAAGTGAAGGCTTTTGCTTTTCAATACAACATACTACTAGCCGCAGTTGCTTGAGAAACCACCCTCCCTTGGCCGCAGGCGGTTCACCCTGCAGAGTGAAGCAAGCATCTGTCCTTGAGGGAAAATAGCTCAAATGGGTAATGACGTTACAGTTAGCTTTCCTCGCGGCTCTCTCTACATGTTATTACCCTCACTCAACTAAGGAGGAAGTTTGTTTCAAAAATCAGCTTCCAGAAACTTCAAAATCTCTGCAGACACTTTTTTCATGAATAATCTCATGAATCATTATGATGACTCAGTGGACAAGCCAGCATGGACACCCATCATGACGAACACCTTTTGTGGTCTTAGAACAGAGATGGAAACCATATGAAAAATATGTATAGGAGGTCCTAGATTCATGGCTGACATTACTGAACAACTGCATCCTAGGGCCTCACAATCCTCCACACAGAACTCCAACCAACTGTTACAAACTGATAGGGAGTTGGCATTCAGAATAGAGCCTATTCTACCTATGTTAGAGTCAGCCCATCCCTTTGACAGCTGAGACTCTAGTCTGTGCAATAATGCCACGGCTCTAAAGAATCATAGTTTAGCCCTGGTAGCAAACAACATGGGCTTCCGTGCTGGCTCAGTGGTGAAGAAGCCACCTGCCAATGCAGGAGATGCAAGAGGCTTAGGTTCAAACCCTGGATCAGGAAGACCCCCCCTGGAAAAGGAAATGGCAACCCACTCCAGTATTCTTGCTTGGAGAATCCCATGGACAGAGAACCCTGGTGGGCGACATCCATGGGGTTGCAAAGAATCGGACACCACTGAGTGGCTGAACACAACAACGAACAGCAACGTATCTCAGGCAGCAGCAGAGACTCTGAAGTCCAGTTTCTGCCTGTGCAGGTCCTCTATGCCTTGAACAAATCCTTATTTGTGTTTATAGGTGTTAATCTTTGATGACTAAAGAGGGGTAACAATACTTTTATTTCCACAAGGTTCTTCTGGGGATATTTTAAGCAAGATATAACAACACATGCAAAGAGATAGATAATAAATAGATATATAGAATAGATGATAGAATAGAATAGATGATATGACAGTAGAGGAAGAGATGAAAGAGATTATATAAATATGTGTATTTCAAATAATTTTACTTTATCAACTGTTTAAAAAAAAAATCATTTCCAATCTTTGATGAAAAAACTAAAGGGACCTCATAGCGACACATCAGGGTAAATCAAGTGGGTAGGAGTTGAAAGTGAAGTCAATCTCTGCTTTGCTGTGCATTCTTTAAATCTCTATGTCTCTCAGAGTTTAAAGACTGCTGAATTAAAACCAACTGAAGACTCTTTGAGGGCTTCCCTGGTGGGTCAGCTGGTAAAGAATCTACCTGCAATACGGGAGACCTGGGTTTGATCCCTGGGTTGGGAAGATCCCCTGGAGAAGGGAAAGGCTTCCCACTCCAGTATTCTGGCCTGGAGAACTCCATGGACTGTAGAATCCATGGGGTCGCAAAGAGTTGGACATGACTGAGCAACTTTCACTTTATTTTCAAGACTCTTTGAAGAGCTGCAGTATAGTAACAAAAAATATACAAATTTATGATAGGAATATGAGGGAAAATGGAGTTTGTGCTAGACTCATTGGCAATCCAAAGTCATAAAATTCCACGTATAAATTCATCATTTGTGAATATCCTTCCAATGTTATTTTTAAAAAGTAATAGTCCACACAATCACTTATTCAGCTTTTCTACCCCCTCCATCCTCTCAATATCCAGCCAGCCTTCCAACCATCTATCCATCCTTTATTCCAGCCATTTGTTTAACCATCCATTATTCATTAATGATTGTGTGCAAGCATGAATTCAACAAGTATTTATTGACCAGTAAGCATCACATTAGAGATTCAAAGATAAAAAGTCTATGCTCCTTGTTCACAAGCCAGATGCAGAGCCAGATATATAAAAGTATGCATAAAGTATGTATTTATAAATCTGCAATTAGATGGGGATAGGTATGTTAATAGAAGTATGTCCAGAGTACCATGGAAATAAAAAGAAAAAGATGCCTGGAAAAGCCCCCCGTACTTCTCCAAGCATACTGGAAGGAAGATTTAAGGTGCATCTTGAACAAAAGACTAGGAGGTAAGGTGGAGAACATCTGACAGAGACGAGCTCGCCTAGCGGAGAGAAAGGCCAGCCCCTCCGGGCACCTGCTGCTGCGGTGGCCTGCGGAGATGGTGAGTATGCAGCAAGGAGGGGCGGGCTCTTCATATTCCCCATCAGAATGGCTTGTGGGATCATTCACTGAAAGTATCTATGGAGACTTCAGCCACAGAAGTGCAGGTATGAGTCAGAGCTGGAGCCCTTCCAGGAACAAGAATTTGTTTCTTCTAGGCTGTATGGTGGAGAAAGGCTAAAAGTGGCTGCTGATTTAAAAACTTGATCCAGAACTGAAAACTACAGGCAAATCCAGAGGGACAAGAGAGTGTGGGGTAGTGTGCCTAACTCAGGTCATGACTGAGTCCCAGGATAGATGACCAGGCTGTGCCTATGGTTGGTTCAGGGATGGGAAGTGGAATGTTTTAGGGTCCCCGAGAAGATTCCTGAGAGTCCCCTGGCCTGCAAGGAGATCAAAGCAATTAATCCTAAAGGAAATCAGTCCTGAATATTCATTGGAAGCTCCAGTACTTTGACCACCTGATGCGAAGAGCCGATTCATTGGAAAAGACCCTGATGCTGGGAAAGATTGAGGGCGGGAGGAGAAGGGGGCAGCAGATGATGAGATGGTTAGATAGTATCACTGAGTCGATGGACATGAATTTGAGCAAGTTCCAGGAGATAATGAAGGACAGGGAAGCCTGGTGAGCTGCAGCTCATGGGGTCACAAAGAGTTGGACACGACTCAGTGATCGAACAAGAAGTTCCCAGGAGATAAAGTGGGAGAGGAAGCAGGTCAGGGGAGCCATCTATCACACAAACAGATACCAGGGGGGCAGACAAGTTCCTAGAAACTCAACTTTGAGAATCCGACTACCATGGGCAGGGACTCTTAAAGACCCAAGAGCTTATTCCTAGGGCTGTGCTCATCTCTCTCTCACAGCCAAAGCTCTCCACCTCATTTAGACTTGGTTTTGCCTTTATAAATCTCTACAGAAGCATGAAAACAAGAAACCCATAACACATAAATAAATGAGAAGAAAAAGTGCCTCAGTTGCAACAAGAAAAGTTACTAGGAGATGGTGTTTACCTCTGTTGTCAAGAGCTCGGGAGCATTTTTTAGCTTCAAAGACAATGGACCTTTTTAAAAGATGCTTGGTAAGCTTGCTGCTAATACAATTCATGAACTCCCATTAATTTTCAAGCTAATCATGGTTCGAGGACTTCAGTCATTATCTAAGCAATGTTTTACCACCCTAAAACTAATTCAAACTTGAGGGGTCCTAATGAATCCTTCCTGTTACTAAAAGCAAGTCCCTAAAACACCCAAGAAGGGTTCTTTCCTCTTCTTTCTGGTCTGAGCAAGTTTGGACAGTGGGAAAGTATTGCATGATAAAAATTACAAGCAGACTCGGAATTTCTTACGTTAAGGCAGTGGACTGTGAACAGCCATGAGATCACTGTCGCTCCTTTCATTGAAAGCTGGTCATCTTCCCTTCTCTCCCCTTGATTGTAGGCCAGCTTTCTGGTGCTCAGACCAATGGAAGGTGGTGGTAAGAATTCTCTTGGTTCTCAGACCCACGGAGATGGGCAGCCTTCACTTATTGTCTCTTGAAATCCTTTCCACAGAAGTCCTGAGCTTCTGTATAAAAGCTCAGCTTCTTTGGGACTGCCGAACTGGAGAAGCCACAAACAGATGTTTCTGTCAACTGTCCTAGCTGGATTCAGCTTCCAGGTCCCTCCACCAAGGCCCAAGACATGAAAACAAAGGCATCATAGCCTAAAAGACTTAAAGGAACTGGCAATATTTAACCTATTAGACCTGGGAGGACACATGCTGCTGCTGCTGCTGCTAAGTCGCTTCAGCCGTGTCCAACTCTGTGCGACCCCATGGACTGCAGCCCACCAGGCTCCCCCATCCCCGGGATTCTCCAGGCAAGAACACTGGAGTGGGTTGCCATTTCCTTCTTCAATACATGAAAGTGAAAAGTGAAAGTGAAGTCACTCAGTGCGACCCCGTGGACTGCAGCCAACCAGGCTCCTCCGTCCATGGGATTTTCCAGGCAAAAGTATTGCTAGATCTCTTCAAATATATAGAGGTTGTTAACAACACACTGTGCAACTCTACGCATTTTTCAGATAAAAAAGATGAAGTTCCAGCACCGAGCATTTCCTTCCAGCAGGAAGAGCGTCGACTGCTCTCCTTTCTGGGCCTGTTGGACTAAGCGCTCTCTGCTTGTGTGATAACTGCATTGCAGGTGACCTGGACTTTCAAGCTGTGATTTTCTAGGCCTTTCCTCACCCTCATCCCATCAGCATTTGGTTGGATGCCATTAGGGATAACTTGAAGGTGAGAGAGAAGTCAAGACAGTGAGGATGGCATTGCTCTTTCTCAAAAATTTGGGAAATAAGGCGATTCCACGGAGAACCTCAAAGACGTCAGTTTCCTCTCGCCCCCAAACCCATCTTTCCCATGAAGCACCAGGGACAGTTCATGAAACTACATGCCATTTTTTCCCCTTGAACATTCAAAAATGCCTTGACTTGCACATAGATCTGTTCTGATTGTCTCTAACTACATGGAATAAAGTAACTCATTTTTCTGTTAGCTATGTGCTTCGTTGCTCAGTCGTGTCCTGCCGTTTACAGCCAGGCTCCTCTGCCCATGGAATTTTCCAGGCAAGATTACTGGAGAGGGTTGCCATTTCCTATTCCAGCTATACCTAAACCCCAAATTTGTGGCCACTGTTACAGGTTTAAGTCCAATAATGGCTTAAAACCTGGAGTGTCTGGTCCAAGATGAGTTGGAAATTATCCATGAACAAAGGAATGTCACTCTCTTGCCACAGTTGATGGAAGTGGCTCTGGACCATTCTTGCCCTCTAGAAATGTGTCCTGAGGATTCCACCAGTGGCCATATGAGTAATCTTCCTCCTGCCCAGACTCTTGTTTGCAAAGGCCTTTGTGCCATAGCTGGGTGCCAGGTTTTTGCACAGAATCTTGCATCAAAGCACCATCCAAAACCCAGCCATATCCAGGTGACTCCTCAGGGTCCCTGGAAGGACAGTCTGGGAGGTCCCGGCCGTGTTCCCCAGCCCCACAGACGAACACTTCCTCAGAAAGCAGAGGATGTGGCTGCATCTTTGTGTATACCTTTCCCCAGAAAAGATTCCTAAACTTATCAGAGCATGTCCTTATGTTACAAACCATGGCATTAATATGGATTTTGAATATTTTCCTACCATAATGACATGCTTAGTCTCATACTTCTGATGATTTTTTTATCATTTGCTTATCCTTCACATTTTGTGGAGGGGCTTCCCTGATGACTCAACAGGTAAAGAGTCTGCCTGCAGTGCAGGAGACCCAGGAGACGCAGTTTCAACCCCTAGGTTGGAAAGAGTCCCCTGGAGAAGGAAATGGGGCAACGCACCCCAGTATTCTTGCCTGAAAAAATCCCATGGACCGAGAAACCCGACAGGCTGCAGCCCAAAGGGTCAGAAAGAGTCCGGCACGACTGACGCTTTTACTGCTACTGCTAAGTCGCTTCAGTCGTGTCCGACTCTGTGCGACCCCACAGATGGCAGCCCACCGGGCTCCGCCATCCCTGGGATTCTCCAGGCAAGAACACTGGAGTGGGTTGCCATTTCCTTCTCCAATGCATGAAAGTGAAAAGTCAAAGTGAAGTTGCTCAGTCGTGTCTGACTCAGCGACCCCATGGACTGCAGCCCACCAGGGTCCTCCGTCCATGGGATTTTCCAGGCAAGAGTACTGGAGTGGGGTGCCATTGCCTTCTCCGGACGCTTTTACTGTGCTCCTGCTTTTACTGATATTTTATCACTTGCCTCTCCTCTCCTGTTTTCTGGGGCTACTTTCTCGTGGCTTACATTGCCCAGTTTCGAATTTGAACGTCTGTATTTTACAGGGTTGTTTTCTTTAAGTCTTTATTGAATTTGTTACAATGTTGCTTCTGTTTTCTGTTTCGGCTTTGTGGCCACAAAGTACCCCAACCAGGGATGGAACTCACACCCCCTGCGTTGGAAGGTGAAGTCTTACCCCTGGACCACCAGGGCAGTCCCCTCTCCCGGGGACTGTTCAGTGACAGGCTCACGCGCCCACCAAGTGTTTTGGGGCCCGGTCGAGGCCTGTCCAGGCTGAAGTGCCCACAGTGCTTGACCACCGCTGCCAAACTTGGTGTCCTGTGCACTGCGTTTATTACGGACCCAAGGCTGAGCTCATGAGTGTGATTCTTTTTCTTGGCTATAACCGTGAATTCACAAAATATGACTCTAATAAAGAAATCTGCTTTTACGCAGATCATTAAAACAAATGCTAGATATCTTCAATAATATCCCAATTAGCTTTATCGAGTATACAATGCTAAAAACTCATATAGATCAACAAAAGGTTATTACTGATATAAAATTGAAAAACAGGTATAATGTGAGAAGAGTGCTCTCTGTGATGAAAAACAATAGGCTTCTAGGATCTCCTGACTAGCAATGTTAAGCAGAAAATGAAGGCCATTATCTGGGAAATTTAAGCTTAAAAAAAAAAAAAAAGCCCAAGCTCACTTAAATAGCCTAAATATTGAAAGCATAATATAAAAGTGTTCTACTTCAACCGGTTCTCTCCGTTAGTCCTGGTTATCCCCTAAGAAATCTAATTTAAGGACAGCCATAGTGCCTCTGCATCCTCTGCAGTGCTTAATATTTTGTTCTATTAGTGCTAACTACACATAAAGCGATGATGCATAATGAAGCCCTGGCTATATATTGCTTTTTGAAAATTAAAACATCAGATAATTAGGTATGCAAAAGGTTACCTTTGCTGTTATTATTCTTCCCGTTAGTATTACTATTAATAAAAAATGCCATTAAAATCTCACGGCACACCTGGCCCTGTGCTGAACCGAAATGCAGCAGAGTCCTGCCGAAACAGAGAGATAAGAGCCTGGCCCTGGGCGCCGCTGGCTGGGGTGTAAATGGGCAAGGCCCCTTGGAAACCTTTTGGCAGCGTCTCCTGAACCTGAATACATGCCATTACCCAGTAATTCCATTCGTAGGTATATATTGAACAGAATTAGAATGCATATATTCACCAAAAGATGAGTGCTCAAAAATGTCCACAGCATTCACATCACCAAATAACTTCAGCAAGCCAGGCAAGGCTTAGCTGGGTGCTTCGGCTCAGGACTGGCTGCCATCGAAGTCAGCCAGGGCTAAGGTCTTATCGGAAGGCTCAGCCCGGAGGCTCCGGTTTCGAGCTCGTGTGGGCGCCCCTCACAGACGCTGGCCTGCGGACCTTCGTTCCTCGCTGCCCGTTGGCCTCCCCTGGCCCCTTGTTGCGTTGGGCCATCTGCAGGGAGGCTCACACCTGGACGTCTGGCTTCCACAGTGAGGAGAACAGGAGGGAGCAAGGCAGAAGTCCAGCTCTGCTTGGAGCCTAACCTCTGCAGAGACGCACACCATTTCTGTCACATCTGTAGAAAGCAATTCACTGGGTCCAGCCGAAGGTCAAGGGGAGGGGGTCCCACAGAACGCCACTACCGGAAGGTAAGGATCGCTGGGGCCATCTTACGCTATGATATAATTTATGATTTAAAAAAAAGCCTATTCTTAGAACTGCCAAGGGGAGTCACAGGGTCTGGAATACACAAGGCTTTTTGGTTTCATGCTGTCTTTTTTTTCTTTGGCCTAAGAAGCTGTCCATAAATACTGCTTACATTCTAATTCAATTTCTTAGGGGCTTTTTTTCCTGCTTAACGGAAGACTTCAAGCTTCCAGATGTACTTCTTGACAGACCACTATCTGATCAGACCCAAATGAACATCTTTTTTTTTCTAATTTAATTTTTAATTTTCTTTGGCCATACCATGCAGCATGCAGGATATTAGCTCCCCGACCAGGGATTGAACCCACGCCCCCTGCAGTAGACACATGACCCATTGGACCTCCAGGGAAGCCCCTCAGATGAGCACCTTTAACCTGCTCACTCGTCTCCTTCTCTAGCTGCAAAGGCAAGATCTGGATGCCGGAGACAGGGGAGTTGCTATTTTCACTTCAATCTCACATTACAGACACAGCTTAGAAAATAACCTGGAAAACCAACATCCTTCACGGTTAATATTTGGGCCACCTCAACTGGGGTTCACGTCATTGTCCACAGAAGGCAACAGATACAGTAGAGATCGCATGGCAGACCACATGTTAACACGTGGGAAAAGAATAACCTTTAAGCTTAAAGTAGATTTCTCTCTCTCTCCATCTCTGTTGTGCCTTGGCATGGCTTCCCTGACAATTTCTACCAAATGTTGAAAGACGCTGTAGTATCTGGCTGACCCATCACGACGATTTCCTTTGCCAAAAATGACTAACAGTTTCAAATGATTAAAATAGATCCCATCTAGGCAACCGTCCACTTTTCATCTTATAAAAGGAGCTCTGTGACTCCACGGCATACATCGCTGTGTGCCTGGTTCAGAGTCATCTGTCAGTAAGCGCTGCTGAATGAGTGAATGACGACAGTGGCCGCCCAGCGGAGGAAGGAGGCCGAGCTTCCCTCCCTGGTACTCAGGGTTCGTGCTCCCCTCTCATCTCTGTTACTCCTGTTCATTTTTCCTGCCAGTAAAATCCTAACAGGCTTTGTCTCCAGGCAGTCCGTTTCCTTCTTGCCATTTCACCTTCTAGAGTTGACCTAAGCATTAAAGCCAAAATAATATCAAAGGGAGCGGGGCTTAGAACTCGGCCGTTGAACACAGCTTGCTTGAGCATAGCCCATTGTCTGTCTGCTCTTCCTGAGAATGAAGCATCTGAAGCCTTCAAACCTGAATTGCCCTAATCTCGTT
The DNA here is from genome assembly GCA_006410635.1 of Cephalophus harveyi. Lineage (NCBI taxonomy): Eukaryota > Metazoa > Chordata > Mammalia > Artiodactyla > Bovidae > Cephalophus > Cephalophus harveyi. The sequence continues at coordinate 764,111 of SJYT01007173.1, read as the reverse complement.
TCCCCAGAAACCACCTCCCATTTTCCTGTACACAAGCGCCTTCAAGACAACAATCAGAGAGTCAGAAATAGCCCCATTCCCTCTTCCTCTTACTGCCAAAGTGACTTGAAACAACTCTGGAAAGTATCAGTCACCCTACAGTGCCTTCCACTGCTGGAGTTCGGAATGAGGCTGGGTTTAGGGGATTCGGAGACAGTGGCTACAGAAGGGAGAAAAGATGAGCTTTTGCTTTCTGTCTCAAAATGAGGCCCCGTGGGCTGAACATGTTCAGTTGCTCAGTCGTGTCCACCTTCTTGTGACCCCATGGACTGTAGCCCACCAGGCTCCTTTGTCCATGGGATTTTCCAGGCAAGAATCCTGGAGTGGCCACTTCCTTCCCTAAAATACAGTTTCCCGCCACGGACAAAACAACCAGTCAAGGTGGTGAGCCCTCAGCTTGGTCCCCAAAGTGGAGGTTGGGCAGCCAGACCGCCGGCCAGGGATAGTCGCATGAGGCCCTAAACTAGACGTGAGGACAGATAAGGTGATTTCTAAAATGTGAAAGTGAAAATCGCTCAGTCGTATCTGACTGTTTGTGACCCCATGGGCTGTAGCCTGCCAGGCTCCTCTGTCCATGGGATTCTCCAGGCAAGAATATTGGGATGGATTGCTATTCCCTTCTCCAGGGGATCTTTCTAACCCAGAGACTGAACCCAGGTCTCCTGCATTGCAGGCGGATTCTTTACCGTCTCAGCCACTGGGGAGGCCCTGCAATTTCTAAAGTTAGTTCCAAATCTGAGCATCTATATGATAAGACCTGCGTTTGACGCAGCACCTGACACTTCCCCATAAACTACTCTAAAGCACTCCCCGGGTCACTGGCCTTCCTGTAACCGAGATGGTTATCCCGCATCGTGTGCAGCAGTGTGTCCACAGATAAAAATGTCACTGCTTCATTCTTAGCCCAAAACTTGAGCCTCATCGGGACACCGTTCTAGCCAATGCTTTTTATCAGATAAAGACAATACGCTCTTGGACTGCCTGCCAGTAATGAAGGAGGGTAAAAGTGCCAAAAAAGAGAGGTTTGCCAATTTATTAGCTGGAATCCCAGGCTTTTCCACAGCACCCGAGGCCCAATTTTTAATGTCAATTGCCTTCCAATTAACATCGATGGGATATTATAAAAGCAGGTAAATAAAGGTCTGGAAGCAAAGATATGTTTAGGACTCAGCAACGAGTAATAATCTAGGCTCCAAAAATGGCAATTATATTAGAAGGTTGGAAGAGATCAAATTTTCAAGAAACATTGCACATAGAGAGAGAGAGAGACGTAAATTCATTGGAAAGCTCATCGACTCTCCTAGCCAACCACCATCCCAAGATGGTTAAGCTGTGAGATGGCTGGGAGTGGGAAGACAGGCCTGCGAGGAGATGCTGTCGGGAGCAAGACAGCTGGACCGTGTGTGACGAGCTGGAGGCTTATCCCGCATCAGTTAACTGGGAGAGGAACCCCTCCTTTGACATGGGACATGCCAGGACCCTGGGATAGGAAGGGTATGCCAAAGTGGAAGGCGAAAGGAGTGAACACGACTGTGAAGGACCTGGGTCCAACAAGGGAGGGACCCACTTTATGCGCCCCATCCACCCCATAATGCTCCTCCTGCCAGCGCCCCAGCCTCCACCCTGGGACCAGTTAACCCATTTGTTGGTTCTTCCTCCTTAGCCCTTAGAGACCATGTTCCTCTTACTCCATCCACCAGGGGGCGGTAAAGAGTCTCCCATGCTGCGGGGCTGGGCTGGTCTGAAGTGGTTCAGTCCCCACCATCTACAGTCCCACCAAAGGGGGCAGAAAACTGGGATGGTCTTTTCTGCAAAGAACAAGGCATTTGGGCTGATGACACATTCCCACTTTCTGCGTCACTCATCTTAACAAGGCACAGGAAACACACCAGCTCCAGAACAAAGAGTGATGTTCAAACTCCATTCTCGGGTCTGTTTGCCTCCCCTGAAGTATTTTTCCGGGAAAGAAAAAGCCTGTCATTCCAGGTACATGGAGTTCTGCTTTAGAATGAAATACAGGTGTTGATCACGTCCAAATTCTTAGGGCTTTACATGTATGAGAACTACTACGTCCTCAGAGAAATATGAATTAAAAGAAATGATGCTATGAAAAAAGGAAATGTGTTAGATCTGAAAAAGATCAGTGCTGACACCATGTCTCCTGATAGTAAAGTTATAGCTTTGGCACCAAGTTGTCAGAAAGGATGGGAGGGCTTGAGAACTGACCCACAACTATTCCTGGCGCTCTGCAGACCCCATCCCAGGCTCACGTGGCTCTCTCCCCTCTCCCCCACTGGCGCTCGGAGGCCCTCAGCATCCTCGCCTGCCCGGCTCATCCCCTCTCTACTCTGGTTCATTCACATGTGCACGTGACAACATTAGAGCTCGAATTCTCGGAAAGGATGATGAAAGTGGATGGAGGGCCTCACGGCAGCTGATCCTCCAGTGAATCCAAAGTAAACTGTGGGCAGTGTGAGCACCGAAGCATCTCAGCTTCAGAGGTCACCAAAAGGACCCTAGGTTTAGGGATTAAGATAAAGATAAAGCCAATAGTCCTTCTCTCTCGAGCTGTTGAAGCTGAAACTCCAATACTCTGGCCACCTGATGCAAAGAACTGACTCATTGGAAAAGACCCTGATGCTGGGAAAGATTGAAGGTGGGAGGAGAAGGGGACAACAGAGAATGAGAAGGTTGGATGGCATCACCGACTCAATGGACATGAGTTTGGGTAAACTCTGGGAGTTGGTAATAGACAGGGAGGCCTGGTGTGCTGCAGCCCGTGGGGTCACAAAGGGTCGGACACGACTGAGCAACTGAACTGAACTGAACCGGAGATGTAGTCCCTCTTGTGTGTGTGCTAAGTCATTTCAGTCGTGTCTGACTCTTTGCGACCTCATGGACTGTAGCCCACCAGGCTCCTCTGTCCATGGGATCCTCCAGGCAAGAACACTGGAGTGGGTTGCCATGACCTCCCCTCCTCCCGGGGATCTTCGGGATCCAGGGATTGAACCCACATCTCCATGCCTCTTGCACTGGCAAGTGGGTTCTTTACCACTCATGCCACCTGGGAAGCCCACAGTCCCTCTTAACAGAACCTAATTTCATTGACTTTTATGATCATTTCCCTCTGATTCTATTATATTTAATTCTGTCTCATATATGGAGAGAAAGAAAAGACATAAAAAAGATGAGTGAAAAGCTATTTCAAAGTTCGGTGGCAAAGATATGCTTCTCTTTTTTTTTTATTAACTCCTGGAGGTCTGTTCAAGTTTTCTGTTGCTTTATGATTCATCCTTGATAGATCATATGTTTATAAGAATTTATCCATTTCTTCTAGATTGTGTAATTTTGTGGCATATAATTGCTCAGAATAACCTCCTTATGATGCAGGAAGACCAATGACGTCTCATCAAATGCAATGAGAGGGCATGTTTGACTGGAGATGTCATTGCTTCAGCCTCTGGCCCTTAAGTTTATGCACATCAGTTAAGAAATTATCAGAGGAAGGAAATAACTTAAAAAAAAATCGAAGCAAGTCTACTTTGTTTCTTGGCAAGAAGTCATGCAGAAATGAGAAGGATAAACAGAAAATGTGAAGAGTCGTGGCTTCACCTTTACTTCTCTTTTTAGCCGAACAGCCCGCATGCCCCTAAATGGCAGCACGTTTCTCTTTACACAGGACGGTCTGGGAGGCAGAGGAATCCCTCGGTGACGGGCGGGACTCCACTGCCTCCTCTGGACCCATGAATTCAGAAGGAGAGAAAAGTTTCCTAAAATTAACCAAAGGGAGTCAGGAAGGTGACTTATAAAGTAGGAGAGATGTTCCCAGAAGGCTGTAGAAGGATGAAAGGGAATCCTATGCCTCAGTTCCATTAGGAAGCTGACCCTAGAAGAAGAGGGGGCTTTGTGAGCAGAACTCCTCCATTAGCGACAAGGAAAGGGAGAGAAAACTGCCGGAAGGTAATCAAGCTCAACATTATGCCCTTGCAAGGCCCTTCGAGTTTGGGTGGCGTCTTGAAGCTGGGGAAATTAAAGCGCCGCGGATACCCGGTAGGTCCAACACTGTGATCTTACACAAAGTGAGCAAGAGATGCGCGGGCAGAAGCCGCTCGTTTGTCGCGGGTACCTCTCCCCGCACCGGAGAGATGCCTTTAGGGCTTGAGACCATCAGATGTCTCCTGTCCCTGGTGTGGTGACTGCTCATCAAAAGAGCCCCTACGAAGAGAGTCCCGATCACCTTGCTGGTTTCATGACCTGTTGAGGACACGTCTGTCCCTGCTGGTGCTGGAAGCAGGGCACCCACCCTGAGGGTGGCTCAGAAATCAGTCGGAAGTGGACTGCAGGGGGTGCCCAGGAACGTAAAGTACGTGGCGTGAAGGCTGTTGTGTCCTGGCACGTGGCCGTGGGGAACGTGCAGACCCTGCTCTTGCCCTGCTTCACTGTTTCACAGGGCACAATCAGGACGTGAGGGGGAAAAGCTGAAACTGGAAGACTCGTTTCCTGGATTCCACCCAATGGCAGGACGCTAGTAGGCATTCTGAGTAGCCCCCCGAGGGCGGAACCTTACAGAGTTGGTGCTCCCCACGCCAGCTCCTCACTCCCAGGGGCGTGATCATTTCACACTATGAACTTCCCATGTGTTGGAGATTGTTTTCACCAGGACTAAAATCCTTTGACTCACGAAATGGCTCCAGGTGTTGGCATCAGACTCTCCAGAAGCAGCAACATTAACTGTGAAGGTTCCGTGCCATTACAAGCTCCGCAGCACTCTCGGTTTCATCTTCCGAAGAAGCCTTATTTCGGGACAAGTGAAAATGGGGAGGCCCTTTGCCTCAGGGTGTCAACTTCCCCCTGGTTTTCTTTCAAAGTATCCCCTGGGTGCTTGGGGGTGAGGAGTGGCCCGTGTGCCCTGCCGTTTCCATCTCGGCCTGACTCTTACGTCTCTACACAGCCCCCTTGCCTTTCTCTTGCCAGGACAGGGCGCTAAGGAATCAAGCCTTGCCGCTACTCTGATTTTACTCCTATTCTCTCCCCTTATAAAGACTGCAGCTTGACTATTCATGTGTTTGCAACCATCTTTATTATCTAAATATGAAATTTATTATCCCTGGTGGCTCAGATGGTAAAGAATCTGCCTGCAATGCAGGAGACCTGGGTTCGATCTCTGGGTCAGGAAGATCCCCTGGAGAAGGGCATGGCAACCCACTCCAGTATTCTTGCCTGGAGAATCCCATGGACAGAGGAGCCTGGCGGGCTACAGTCCATGAGGTCGCAAAGAGTCAGACACGACTGAGTGACCAACACACATACAGCGAACAGGTATAATAATCCATGCTTATTTCTCTCAAAAACTGTATAATTTATGTGATTGGGCCTATTTCATAGTGTCTACAAACCTGGGACGCTGTCACTGAGAATGACCTCTGACCATATTCTACAGTCTTGCTTTCCTACTGTCCTCAGAATCTCCAAAATTCGGAGTGCATTTTGCACTTAGAGCACATCTCAGTTCCAATCAGCCACTTTCCAGCCTGTCCCACAGCCACATGTCCAGCTTCCAAACTGGACAGCAGAGGTCTAAAGCGGTGGGCCTCAACCAGGGCTTCACGTGAGAGTCATCCAGGGGCTTTTATCGTTTTCTAGTTTGAAGATTATTTATTATAGAAATGTGAATGGACCTAGAGTCTGTCAAACAGAGTGAAGTGAGTCAGAAAGAGAAAAATCTTGTATATTAATGCATAAATGTGGAAACTAGAGAAGATGGTACAGATGAGCCTCTTTGCAGGGCAAGAATAGAGACACAGACACAGGGAACAAATGTACGGATGCCAAGGACGGAAGGGGAGGGTCAAAGAGGGAAGCGCAGGACCGCCGTCCATACACTGCAATGTGCGAAATAGATAGCGGGCGGGAGCCTTCTATAAAGCAGGAGAGAGCGAAGTCGCTCAGTCATGGCAGACTCTCTGCGGCCCCATGGACCATACAGTCCATGGAACTCTCCAGGCCGGAATACTGGAGTGGGTAGCCTATCCCTTCTCCAGCAGACCTTCCCGACCTAGGAATCAACTGGGGTCTCCTGCATTACAGGTGGATTCTTTACCAACTGAACTATCGGGGAAGCCCAGAAAGCAGGAGAGGTGGGTTCAATCCCTGGGTCGGGAAGATGCCCTGGAAAAGGAAATGGCAACCTGCTCCAGGATACTTGCCTGGGAAATCCCATGGACAAACGCGCCTGACAGGTTTACAGTCCGTGGGGTTGCAGAGTCAGACACGACTGAGCGACTAAACCACAAGTAAGTCCAGGGAGGCTGAATAACAAGAGAGCTACTAAAATGAGATCGGACTTGCGAGCCCGAGAGTTTCCACAGGGCTGTGTAGGCTTTCTGACTTTGCAATGCAATGAGCTAAGGCCCAGGGTGGTACCCAGATGTGCACCCAGACTCACAAAGTGGCAGTCTCATTAGCAAGAGTAGACTGAGAACATAGGGGGACCCCCCCCCCGCCGGACTGCATCCTGACTGGCCTGGTCTGCAGAGCAGAGCTGAATAAGCAGCTGGCCTGCTGGATAGAGAGCTCTGGGGGGTGGCAGCCAGCAAGAGGCAGAAAAGCCAGCCTGCCGACTTCCCCATTCGTGAGCGTCTTACGGGAAGGGCTGGCGCTCTCCGAGCTGCATTTCCCTTTTTTCTCCTCCACTAAGGCCCATATGGTTTTCTAATGGCATTTTAAGCCAGCTGTTAATGCGGGTAATGTAGTTTGGGAGAAAGCAAAAAGGCCCAATTATAAGAATCAATATATTGCGTGAAGGGAGAACAGAAGCCTCTATTAAATATGAAGCAGGGCTTCAATTCCAGCCAGAAGTAGGCCAAGCGAGGAAACGGAAACCATCCCGCGAGACGGAGGTGAGGCTGACGGGGGAGCGTTTCCGGCGGGAACCCTGCGGCGTCACCCAGCGAATCAGGTGCGCGGATGGTCCCGGGCCCAGAGCACGCGACGGGCTGCCGCGAGCGCTGGCCGAGTTAGTTCACGAACCGTGGATGGACACGTTCACTGACGCACCTCCCCGCCCTCCCTGGTCTCTTTCCTTTAGGCCAGGACTTTCCGAGTGTGGTCCCCGGAGCAGCAGCATCGGCCTCAGCTGAGAGCGTGTCCATTACAAGAGGCCCCTCCTCAGAGCTCAAGAGACCCGCAGAATCAGCAGCCCTGAGCACGGGCCCAGCGGAGCTGCCTTCTCCATGCCCCCCACGCTCCACGCAGCGCCCAGGACTCAGCCACGAGATCTACCTCTGCAGAACTACCCACCCTCCAGACTTCTCTGGTGGCCCGGTGGTAGAGAATCTGCCATGCAATGCAGAGGACACGGGTTCCAGCCCTGGTTCGGGAACTAAGACCCCACATGTCGAGAGGCAACGGAGCCCTCCCGCCACAGCTCCTGAGCCCGCGAGCTCTGCAGCTAAGACCCCAGCTGAACAAACACATTTCATAATTTTAGAAAAAGAGCTATCCGTTCTGGCAGTGAAGGATGGAAGGGTGACTCTGACATGCTCCCCGCCCTTGAGGAGTCCGTGGCAGCCACTTGTCTGGGTCAGTGGCACTTTTATAGGGTCCCTCAGATATCCGTATTCTCCCCTCCCACTGTGCCTTTAAGTTAGTAAGGGTGTTAGTCGCTCAGTCGTGCCCGACTCTTTGCGACCCCATGGACTGCAGCCTGCCAGGCTCCTCTGCCCATGGGATTCTCCAGGCAAAGGTACTGGAGTGGGTAGTCATTTCCTTCTCCCAGTATGTCTTGAAGGGCAGCTCAAATTTAACCCTGGGCTAGTGTGTTCCTAGCTCCTGGATGAAATTTCCTGCAGGACTCAGCCCCTCTCCAGGTCCTCTCAGATAATGGAAAGATTTTGGTCCACTTTTGTTAGAGGAGTAGTCTTCAAATATCAAAATCAAGGTCAAAATCCTGGCCAAACCTCAGACCCAGACACACCCTCTGTCCTATGAACAGATAACCCCTAAGGAATTGAAGTCTGTCCCCAAGACCTCACCCCCTTTCTGGCCTATTCCAGAGAGCACAGCTAACTGCCGCATCTTGGGTTCAAATGAAATTTCTGACTCAACCAGAATCCAGGAGAACTAGACCCGTTTCCTTGGCCCCTGAAGAAGTCCATCCACCTGACTGCATGTCGAGTATCTCCCTTGGGAACCAGCCTCCAACAAGCCACGATCGGGGTCTATCAACAGGCAGACCTCAGCAGAAGCTCATGCAGAAGCTCTGTGCTTAACCAGAGGTCTGATATACTGATAGAGGCTGCCCCCTCATTGCCCAGGCCCTGGCCAAAAACCATTAAGAATTCAGGAAAGTGCATAACGCTAATTGCTACGCAGCACTCCAGAGCTGGGCTCTCCATGTGAATCATTTTACCTCACAAATAGCATGGGCTGGGACTGGGCCGGGCATGCGCGAGAGGGCTGACTAATGGGCTGGCCACACTCCCTTCCTTCTTTCTTTACCGCCCACTCACTACTTCTCTGTAACTGCTTCAGTGGCTGGGATAGCCAACTCTGACATCTTTAGAAAAGATTTGGATATTTTCCCAGGGAGCGGTGGTTATCACCTTGCACCATACTTGCTTAGCACACTCCACTCCACAGAAGCTCTCTCTCCCTTTGATGAATTTTCCAACTTAGCTGATACCTCTTTTTTTCCCTCCGTCAGCCACCTCCAAAGTTTCTCCAAGTTTCAGGCCTCAGCCATCTTCTATCTACCATCTATCTATCATCTATCTACCTGTCATCTATTTATCATCTATTTTCTATCATCTATCATTTATCTATTATCACTTACCTATCATCTATCTGGTTATCTATCATCTATCTAGTTATCTACCTATCATATATCTATCTCAGTTCAGTTCAGTCGCTCAGCCGTGTCCAACTCTTTGCGACCCCATGGACTGCAGCATGCCAGGCCTCCCTGTCCATCACCAACTCCCAGAGTTCACTCAAACTCATGTCCATTGAGTTGGTGATGCCATCCAACCATCTCATCCTCTGTCATCCCCTTCTCTTCCCACCTTCGATCTTTCCCAGCATCAGGGTCTTTTCCAATAAGTCAGTTCTTCGCATCATGTGGCCAAAGTATTGGAGTTTCAGCTTCAGCATCTGTCCTTCCAATGAATATTCAGGACTGATTTCCTTTAGGATGGACTGGTTGGATCTCCTTGCAGTCCAAGGGATGCTCAAGAGTCTTTTCCAACACCACAGTTCAAAAGCATCATTTTTTGGGTGCTCAGCTTTCTTTCTTTCTTCTATCTATCTAATACATCATGCCCAAGATGCTCTACTCTGGGGAAAAACCCAGTGCTATGTCACTAACCCCAGCCTCTCCCGTGAGCTCCAGTCCAAACTTACTGAGCCCCTTATAGCAGAGGTCCTCAGCCCCCAGTCTGCCATGGACTGGTGCCGGTCTCCACCTTGTTAGGAATGGGGGTGCACAGCAGAAGGGGAGCTGTGGGCAAGCAGGTGAAGCTTCGTCTGCCACTCCCCATCACTCCCGATTGCTTGCATCCCCTCAACATCTCCCATCCGTGGAAAATTTGTCTTCCATAAAACTGGTCCATGGTACCCAAAAGGTTGAGGACCACTGCCTTATAGGAACTTGTACCCGTTTGCTCTTTTGGTTTCTAGCATATGACTCTTTTCCTATTAATACTTTTGGGAAACTTGCAAGACCTAATGAGCTTCAGTATGGGACAGAGGCTACATCCCACTCAAGAAGCTGGAAAACCCAGATGCTTGCTCTCCCAGCGGCCCTTGAGTCAGAAGCCTGGGGTGTAGGGAGACGGGGGCTGAGAAGCAGGCAGCATTCGTGACTGGAGTGGCGGCAAAGAGACCAAGGAAAGCAGAACCCAGCGGCAGCGCCCCCAGGGCTCAGCGGCAGTGCCGCGGGGACCCCGCATTGGGGCGTTGTCCCAGGGTGGCCCTCAGCCTGGTTCTGTAGATCTCCTGAAAACTCTGAAAACTACCCAAACCCACTCTGGAAAGTTCCTTGGCCACTTAGGTCAGAATTGATTTTGGTTGCTTCCAAGGAAGAATCCTAACTGATACAGTTTCTTATCCATCATCTCGAATTCAACTTGTCTAAAATTGAATTCTGGCCTTTTCCCTCTAGAACCTGTTATTTATTGGAACTCTTCTTTCCAATGACATCATTCTCTCCATCGCCTAGTCTGAGACTGCAGAACTACGCCTCACTTTGCCCGCTCTCTTGTGCCATTCTGTCGCCAGGTGTGGTTTGGTTGTTCTAGGATGACACCTTCCTCATCTGCCTCTTGTTATTTTTACGGCCACCATCCTGTGCTTCTGAGCGTGTCTAACTTTATCTAGGGTCATCCTAAGGCAACACACAGTGTTCTAACTGCTGGCCCTGCCTTCAAGTTTTCCACCTTTCATTTCCTGGGCTTATCACTTAAAATGCCCACCAGGCTTTTTTCCTGTTTTATTTTTAGCCTTTGCTCATACACTTAAGGAGGGCTCCCTAACTGCAGAGTAAGCTCCAGACTGCTCTGTGACCCAGAGGCCGTCCTGCCCTTCTCCCGTGGGTTCTTTCCTCCAGGTATGCAGTCTCTGTGTTTGCTCCAGATCAAACCAGGTTAAACGCTTAGCCCTTCTTTGCATCTTCCCCAAACATTCCAGAGTGTTAGTGAGCGATTCAGACCTTGAGCGTTTCGTCGACTTGGAATGGCAGTTAACACTGCACCCCCTGAACAAACATACGGAAACTCAGATTAGAATTGTGCTTCCCGCCTCCTTTCTAGGCCACGGCCATGAAGACACAAGTTATCACCCAACGGTCTGCTTGCTTCTCTGCATCCCTTTGCTCATCTGTAAGACGAGAGCAGGAACAGAACCCATTTCACTGGGGTTGTCATGAGGCTTAAGACGGGTGTGCCGCCCTCAGACCGCTGTCTGGCCCTGCATGGGTTTACTCTCATCACCCCTGAACTTCCCAGCTCCGTGAGCCACGCTTCCTCTATTTGCTGAAGGAAATTTGAGTTGGATTCTTTTCCTCTCTCCATAAAAGACCTGGCTATGAAGATCATAAAAGGCATAAAAGACACAGCCCTGTGCTGTAGGTTTTATTTTCCTCCATTTTATAGGGAGTTAGTGAAGCCAAGTAATATTCTCTGGCAGTCCAGAATATTCGGGTTTGGCCTTCAGGGCCATTTAAATCAAGAGAAATTGGAAAATGTTTATTTTATGGTCATCATAAATATTTTGCCCCGTAAACTTTCTGAAACCTCCCCCCACAAATAGTATAATTTTCCAAATATCTGGCTTACTTACTTCTTTCTTAAATAATGTGTAACTATGAAATATCTTAAGCTTATAGAAAAGTACTAAAAATAACAGACATCTTGGGTTTATTTCTAGAATGCTTACAGCTTATTTTTCACAATAGGTCTTTAACCCACCAGGAATTTTTCTTTTTCTTCTGTGTAGTTTTTCTGCTGGTAAGGAGCTAAGATCTAATTGCATCCTTTTTCATATAAATAATCCATGGTAGCTGTGCCATGTGTTAAGGATCCATCTTTTCTCCCAATGATTTGTAATACCATCTTTGCCCTTTAAGTTACCTAATACTTGTGTGCCTGTTTCTAGATTGTTTTGTCTCATGACGCCCCCTTACATTACTGTCCATTTTATTTTTTGAAAGAGTCTTTTGATGTGAGGTGTTTATTGAATTTATTGAATTTGCTACAATACTGCTTCTGCTTTGGCTTTTTGGCCCTGAGCCATGTGGGATCTTGGTTCCCCCACCAGGGATCGAACCTGCACCACTGCCTTGGAAGGTGACATCTTAACCACTGGACCGCCAGGGAAGTCTTGTGTCCATTTTAATTATTTATGGTTAGAGAACATCTCCATTTCTCTTGTATCTCCATCCTCCTTTTTCAGCTTCTGCTTTCACTTTTACCACTGATGTTGCTGCTTTTCAAAAAAAAAAAAAAATTACTGTTCTTGGCTCTTTACTTTCTCACATGAATTTTAGGAAAAGCATATTGAATTTCACAAATAATTTTAAGAGAATTTTATTGTTGAGTTAGATTTTTATTGGAATTATGTTGAATTTATAAATTGTTTGGGAAGAATTAAAGCTCCTGCAACGTTATCTTTTCACCCAGAGATGTATTATGTTCTGACATTTATTTATACCTTCCTTTACATCTTATGAAAGTGAAAAGTGAAAGTGAAGTCACTCAGTCGTGTCGGACTCCTTATGACCCCAAGGACTGTAGCCTACCAGGCTCCTCCCTCCATGGGATTCTCCAGGCAAGAGTACTGGAGTAGGGTGCCATTTCCTTCTCCAGGGGATCTTCCCAACCCAGGGATCAAACCCAGGTCTCCTGCATTCCAGGCAGACGCTTTAACCTCCGAGCCACCAGTTTTTCGTGTTCTCCATGACAATGTCATGTTTTGGAGTTGTATTCCTGATAGCCTTACAGTTTGGGATAATACGTAAATGTTGTCTTTCTTAAATTCACATTGTCAATCAGTTGGTAGTGCTGTTGAAGAGCACCGTTGATTTCTGTATATTGATCAATATCTCACAACTTTGCCAAATGCTTTTATGAGTTCCCAGAGTTTACCTGTAGAGTTTCTTGAATTTCCATAGAGACATTTGTTATCAGCAAAAAACAAAAATAACAGTTTCCTTCTCCCTTTTCAGCCTTAATGTGTTGCATTCCAGTGTCCAGCCTCACTGCTTGGTAATGACCTTCAGTTAACGTTCGGTAGACAGAGTGATAGCTGGCGACCGTATCCTGCCACCAAGACACGTTCGATATTGTTATTGTGGTGGAAATAGACCACATTTAACCCCATGTTTTCCATTTACTTATCTTTGCTCTTGCACACCACCCCTGACTATTGGATTCAACTTCTTTTGCCTGAATTAAAACTTTTGAAGATTTGCATCCTCAGTTAAAGTGTGAAATAGAACAGGAAAATAAAACTTGTTTGCACCTAACCGATTCCAACTGAAAAAAAAAAGTCTTTTCTGAGATTTCTGAAACCCACCCTTGAGCAACAGACAAGCTGGAGACTCCAGTTTCACTACTCTTGTGATCAGAACCTCAGGCCAAACCAAGATATAACAAGACAAAATTCATCTTGGGATACAGATACCCCTCAAACCCAAAAATCACTCTGGAAGGGTGCATCCACAGCCCAGAGCACAGGGTGTTTCACAGGGAAAAAAAGTCCACATAAAAGTTACAAAGCTGATGAGAAAGTAATGCATCATGGCCAAGAGTCAGCAGACATAAACAGTAGGTTTAGAACTCTCAAGCATGTAAGATAATAGATTATCTAAGAAAGAATATCGGAGCAGGCAATGGCACCCCACCCCAGCACTCTTGCCTGGAAAACCCCTTGGATGGAGGAGCATGGTAGGCTGCAGTCCACCGGGTCACTAAGAGTTGGATACGACTGAGCGACTTCACTTTCACTTTTCACTTTCATGCATTGGAGAAGGAAATGGCCCCCCACTCCAGTGTTCTTGCCTGGAGAATCCCAGGGACGAGGGAGCCTGGTGGGCTGCCGTCTATGGGATTGCACAGAGTCAGACACAACTGAAGCGACTTAGCAGCAGCAAGAAAGAATATACATTAAATAAGCAGGTTCTATCCCTGGGTAGGGGAAATCCCGTGGAGGAGGCAGTGGTAACCCGCTCCAGTTTTCTTGTGGGACGATACCACGGACAGAGGGGCCTGGGGGGCTACGGGGTCACAAAGAGTCAGAGACAACTGAGCACCCTCGGACAAAATAGTAAAAGACACAAAAGAGCTATCGGTGCTTGAGATGTGAATACACAGATTTGCACAGGTACTAATTCAAGTTCTAGAACTTAAAGATATAGCCATTTAATTTTAAAAACCCTCTTTGTATATGTAAAATAATAATTATGACCATTATGAAGAGAGAGTTAATGAAATAGATAATAAATAATAATGGATAATGATAATATTTCTAAATGTGGTTGAAAGGAACTCTTGAAGGAGACTCCACGAGAGGCCACTTCTAAGAGAATGTTGCAGAAGCACAGGCTGGTTCCTGGGGTCTGGAGCCCTTTTCCCTCATGCCAGTCTCATGAGGAACTGCTCAAATCTGATACGAGCAAAGTTTATTGAAGAATTTCATTTCTGTGAAAATCCACACCACTGACAAGAGAAAAGTGCCCAGGACAATAGGTGGCGTGCATAGCTTTATCAAATAAAATGATTGAATGAACCTCCAAAGCAATCATTTCAAAGTCTGACTTCCCTTTTTAGTGTGAAAGGGGGTTAATAAAATGTGAAGTCTGAAAAAAATTAATGCATTCACAATGCATTGAAAATATGAGTAAAGAAGGACTCACTCATAATCCAACAACCCAGGAATACCTATCCAGGTGTATACACTATCCCTTGAAAGGTGAAAGAAAGTGAAGTCACTCAGTCATGTCCGACTCTGCGTTCCTATGAACTGTAGCCCTCCAGGCTCCTCTGTCATTGGGATTCTCCAGGCAAGAGTACTGGAGTGGGTTGCCATTTCCTTCTCCAGGGGATCTTCCTGACCCAGCAATCGAAGCTGGGTCTCCAGCATTGCAGGCAGAGGTTTTACCCTCTGAGCCGCCAGGGAAGCCCTCACTATCCCTTCAGTACAGCTCAGTTCAGTTCAGTTCAGTTGCTCAGTCGTGTCCGACTCTTTGCAACCCCATGAATCGCAGCTCGCCAGGCTTCCCTGTCCATCACCATCTCCCGGAGTTCACCCAGACTCACGTCCATCGAGTCCGTGATGCCATCCAGCCATCTCATCCTCGGTCGTCCCCTTCTCCTCCTGCCCCCAATCCCTCCCAGCATCAGAGTCTTTGTCAGTGAGTCAACTCTTTGCATGAGGTGGCCAAAGTACTGGAGTTTCAGCTTTAGCATCATTCCTGCCAAAGAAATCCCAGGGCTAATCTCCTTCAGAATGGACTGGTTGGATCACCTTGCAGTCCAAGGGACTCTCAAGAGTCTTCTCCAACACCACAGTTCAAAAGCATCAATTCTTTGGCACTCAGCTTTCTTCACAGTCCAACTCTCATATCCATACATGACCACTGGAAAAACCATAGCCTTGACTAGACCGACCTTTGTTGGCAAAGTAATGTCTCTGCTTTTGAATATACTATCTAGGTTGGTCATAACTTTCCTTCCAAGAAGTAAGCGTCTTTTAATTTCATGAATGCAATCACCATCTGCAGTGATTTTGGAGCCCAAAAAAATAAAGTCTGACACTGTTTCCACTGTTTCCCCATCTATTTCCCATGAAGTGATGGGACCAGATGCCATGATCTTCGTTTTCTGAATGTTGAGCTTTAAGCTAACTTTTTCACTCTCCTCTTTAACTTTCATCAAGAGGCTTTTTAGCTCCTCTTCACTTTCTGCCATAAGTGTGGTGTCATCTGCATATCTGAGGTTATTGATATTTCTCCCTGCAGTCTTGATTCCAGCTTGTGCTTCTTCCAGCCCAGCGTTTCTCATGATAACAGCTCAACTGGAATTCCATCACCTCCACTAGCTTTGTTCATAGTGATGCTTTCTAAGGCCCACTTGACTTCACGTTCCAGGATGTCTTATATTTAAATAAAAATTCTGGGAAAGTGTAAAAAAAAAAACCCACAAAACTGTAAATAAATAAGCACAAAACAGGTACGGAAGAGACTAAAAGTATAAAGGAGCACAATGTAGAATTTTTGCTCAAAAAATTAAAATCACAACAAAATAAACCTCTTTATGCAAAAGTGAAAGCTGCCAAAATGACGCAAGAAGACGTGGAAACCAGCGTGACCTAGTAACTGTGGAAATATCTGGAAAAAGGAAGTAAAAGACTTCAGATTCAGAATGTTTGACAATTAAGTTTTTTCAAATGTTTCAGAAGTAAAATTCCCAAACTATATAAGAATTTTTGAGCCTAGAAAAGTCAAAAGGGGACATTCCAAATGGTTTCAAAAACTAGAGACTCAAGAAGCTATAAAACTAAACTTAATATGGACAATATTCCTCGCATATCCTGATGCATGTGCTGTCAGTATTATTCTGTACAGATCACTCACGGAAGCGTCACAGATGTATTATCATCCTGTGTTATTACTAGGTTGAGAGTTTCTTAACTCTTTCTGATGACGCTGCTCTCATTCTTGAGAACTGAGTCTCACTCGGGTGTAAACGGAACTTTCTTTAGGGGTCTACACTTTTCAGGTTAATAGAGTTTCACAGGACGCATTAAAGAAGGAGGCTGTTCAATATGACTTTCACTGAAGGACAAACGGGCTCAAATTTATATTCATTCCAAAGCTGTTAGTTTCTCTCTCATAATAATAGAAATCTGGTGGTTTTTTTCTTTCTTATTATCAAAAGTTCTGGGTGTCTAGTTAAAATATTTAGTTTTATCTGTTCAAAGGTGATTAATGAAGATTGCCAATCCTAAAGGGAATCAATCCTGAATATTCACTGAAAGGACTGATACTGAAGCTCAAGCTGCAATATCTTGGCCACCTGATGCGAAGAGCCGACTCATTGGAAAAGACCCTGATTCTGGGAAAGATTGAAGGCAGGAGGAGAAGGGGATGACAGAGGATGAGATGGTTGGATGGCATCACCAACTCAATGGACATGAATCTGAACAAACTCTGGGAGACAGTGAGGGACAGAGAAGCCTGGTATGCTGCAGTCCATGGGGTTGCAATGAGATGTATACAACTTAATAACTGAAGAACAACAACGAAAACCAAGATGACTGCATCTTTTCCCATTTCTTTCTCTTTTAAATCAAACTGTTTCACAAAATTTCCTGCATACTTCATGATGACTTTCTTTAGTTACACGACAATCACCTAGAGAACAGAGATTGTCTCCTTCCAAGTGTTAGTTACCTAACCATCTACCTACCTACCTACCTACCTAAATACCTACCTAACTAAATACCTAACCTACCTAACTAACTAAATATCATTTCCTCCCAGTAGGTGTAATATGGCATCTGGATTTCACTATGCTAATAATCTTTAAATGTTTAGTAGAAGAAATTTTATCTAGCTTAGTCATTTAAAAGTTAGCCATAATGCTGGGCAAAATTAAAGTCCTTTGTAAAAAGTATATAGTCTCTGAGTACTTTAGGGAAAATATTATAGTGGACGAAATTATCTAACCCTCAAAAAATTCTGAAAGCTTAGATGGATTTTGGTTCAGAAATCCCTTTATAAAATTAATATTCTAGTTTCAAAATTTTAAATGATCTTATCTTGTGCATATAATAAATATTTAGTCTATTAAGGCTTCAATGGTATGATAATATATGCTCTTTGAAATCTAGAGATGAAAGACATTCAGCAGAGCAAATTATTATTTTTTATTATTTTGGGCATATAATATAGCTACTACTACTCTATTAAGAATATTTTGAGACATCAAAAATAAAATTTGAAAATTAGAAGTTACATTGAAGAGCTAAGTTCTTTTTTCTTTATTTTTCTCCATCTGTCTGTAACTCTTGGAGATCATTCTAAGCCAGGACATGCAGCCTGAACTCATTCTTTCTAATGATCACTTAGCATTACTCCATAGCATGGAGTGGTCACTAATGAACACTTTTTATTTTTCACTATTACAAATAATGCTGAAGCAAACAAAAAGATGTACATGTTTCTTATATATGTGAGTACTTCTTCCAAAGAAGTTTCTAGAAGTAGAATTGCTGTTCAAAGGACATTGAATTTCTGTCTTGATAGATGTTGTCAAATGGTTTATAATAAGGCTATACATAGGTAAATAATATGAAAGCTCAATAAAATATAAAAGATATTAAATAACGCTGGGAGAAATGGCATGATAAATGGGATTTGCTTGAAGATACTTCAGCAAAGAACGTGAAGGAAGAGGCACAAAAGTGGCAAAATTTTGAGAGTTGTTAGATCTGGGTGATAGGTATATGGAAGTTCATTCTATTACTCTACTTCTGTGTGTGCTTGAAATTTTTCATGATGACTTTCTTTAATTCTATACACACTGCTCCTTCAGAAAATCTCTCAATTTCCATTTCATCAGATGCTAAATAGACACCAAGACAGGGTTTGCTTACCTGGGCCAAGCTCTATTCATTTCCTAGTCTAGATGGAGTCCAGCCAAAACTCGTTATAAAACTACCATTTCAGTTAATTCACTGGCACCTAAATCCTTGTCTGTGCTTCTTGGTACAATAAGCTTATTTAAGGGTAATTCCTGGCTCATACTGATTTTTTTTCAGAAAGGTAAAACCTGGGGAAATCCCCTAGAGTAGGACATGGCAGCCCACTCTGGTATTCTTGCCTGGGAAATCCCACGGACAGAGGAGCTTGGAGAGCTACCGCCCACGGAATCTCAGAGTCACACATGACTGAGTGACTGAGCAAGAACCCAAGACCAGGTACACACTGTCCAGCAGCGGGCAGCGTGCCTTTTTCACCACACATGCCTTAGCCAACACGGGTTTTTGTCTTTTAAAATAACCTGTTATAAGTGTGATGTAGAAAGCTGAATAGGATTGAACCTGGCTTGGTCAAGGGGGGAGGTCCCTTAAGGCCGCAGAAGCAGCACCAGAGGCACAGAGGCAGGAAATGATCTTATTTCTCTAGTCCCGTGTTACCAGAGCTCACTCATTTAGCAAATATTTATTTGCCCAGAGCCTCTGCATTTAAATGGATATTAATGGCATTAGTTAAAAATATATTTGTAGCTTACAAAATAAATGAGTCACAGGAGGAAATGTACAGCATAGGGGGAAATAGTCAACAGCAGTGTAATGTGTTTGCGTGGTGACAGATGGTAACTAGCCTTGTCGTGGTGATCACTTTGTAATGTATAGAAATATCAAATCACTGTGTTGTATACCAGGAACTAACAGTGTTATAGGTCAATCCATTAAACTAAAAAAAAAAAAAAAAACCTCATAGGAAGAGAGATCAGATTTGCGGTGGCCAAAAGTAGGGGGTGGGGGAAGGGGAACTGGATGAAGGTGGTCAAAGGGTACAAACTTCCAGGTATAAGATAAATAATTACTAGGGATATAATACACATCATGATTAGGACGATTAACTCTGCTGTATGTTATACATGAATGTGGTTAAGAGTAAATTCTAAGTTCTTATCACAAGAAAAAATTTTTCTTTTTTTATCTACATAAGGTGATGGATGTTCATTAGACACATCGTGGTAATTATTTCACGATGTTTATAAGTCAAATCATGTTGCCGTGCGCCTTACGGAGTGCTGTATGTCAACCATATCTCAATAAAACTGGAAGAAAAAGTATACTGGTAACTAATCGAAGCTTTATTCCTTTTAAAGTAAGAAGAAATGAGGGGGAATGCTTCTTTTAAAAGCTGGCAGTTTTCCAAGAAGGAGAGTGCCCTTCTGCAGACTTTCTGGAATATCTAGTATTCCGTGGAGTCCAGCCTACATCTTTCCTCTCTCTCCCAGGCCTTCCCTCAATGCCCTCTGGCCAGGAGAACTTTGGCGACAAAATATTTCTCAATATATTATCAAGATCGGTGACATCCAACATTTTCCGGTATCTCGTGACACTTTAGGACACTGTCACAATGGATAGCCCTTTCTGCAGCAGCAGATTTCTCTAGCAAACTCTTCCTGAAGAATTAAAAAGCAAGCTCGCCTTTAACAAAGACAGAAGAAGACGTCTTCATTTTCCAGCGGGGCTGAAATTCAGAATCCTATTCTCCAGAAACCATAATGTCTACCACCAGGCGAGCAATAACGCCTGCTCCAGGTTAACCGGAGAGAGAGGACCTTTCCCTTCCGGGTGCTCGCAGCTAAGTGAGCCCAGCACTGCAAGGCCTCCTTGCCCTGCTCCTCACCGCTCAGGAGCGGCTTGGCTGGGCGGAGGACTCTGGCCGTTTCAACTTGCTGGGCAGCCGGCGCATTTGAACAGGAATGATTGGAAAGGAGGAGCGGGGAGCGGGGATCGCCAAGACAAAGAGCCCGAGCAGGGGCGGGGTGCGTTCTTCCGCCGCAGCGTCTCCCCGCGCTGTCTCCCGGGGCCTCGCCAGCCCCCGTCCGGGCACCTGCCCTGCGCGCAGCGTCTCCCCGCGCTGCCTTCCCGGGCCTCGCCAGCCCCCGTCTGGGCACCTGCCCTGAGCGCAGCGTCTCCCCGCGCTGCACCGCGGCCCTGGCCCTCCCGCGCCTGCGCCCAGGCTGATCGGCAGCGCTCTGCGGGCCGCAACAAGCGAGAAACAGAGCTTAAAATCAGCATTTATCCTGACACGTTTAGCCGTGAAGTCGTTTTCAAGAAATTAACCTTCTTCTCCTTGAAGATGAAGAGAATGTAGTCATCCCTTCCCTTAAAGCCAGAATCAAGAATAACAGTGATTCTTAAAAGAAAAAAATACGTATCTGACGCCAGAAGTGCGTTAATAAGGATGCGGATACAGCGCGGCAGCAGCCGCTTCTCATCTAAATGCTTTACCGTGTCCATTCATCTAGATGTGTA
>SJYT01007173.1:719831-743407 GCA_006410635.1 Cephalophus harveyi | reverse complement strand
GTGTCCATTCATCTGCAAGCCATGTGCTCAGGTCTTAGCAGTCGCTCATCCTTTGGGGAAAGATGTTCATAAAGGAATGTAAAATATACATATATGCTCCGTGTTATCTTACATTGTTGCAATATAGGGCATATTTAATAGTATATAATATTCACGTAAATGTATACACATAAGGACAGAGATATAGTGCCCTCTACTGGATCAAATTCAACTAGGTTAACCCCTCCCTTGAAATAGTTAATGTAACTTGCCTCCAAGTGACTATCAACACCAGAATATAAGCCCTGATACTAGTGATTCTTCACGTCTGGCAGTTCCTCCCTGGCTTATACTAGCAACAAGAAAACTGCCTTTTCGCATGCTGCTTGTCTTAACGATGCTTGCTGACTGGACCTTGTGTCCCAAGGCCTTGGGTTCACAAAGGTTATTCACATTTATGCCAGAGGTGCATTGGCGCCACTCTCTCTGATGTCTACAGAACAGCCCACAACACAAAGCAAGGGAAAATCTGACTGATGAATCGATTTGAGTCACCTAAGCAAGTAATCCAGGCTTTGTCAGTCTCAAACCAAATACAAGCTTTCTTCAGGGGGTGCTACTTGAACTAATCAGGTGTAACTTTAAGAACCAGACAGACAGTTCTAGCACAGTGTCCATGTCCAAAATGCTGGATGGTGGGGAGGGATGAACAGGAGGCTGGGATGGACATATACACACTACAAAACATTAACTAGGTAGCAGGGCCCACTGCACAGCACAGGGAACTCCACTCAGTATTCCGGAGTGACTGCAACTGGATTAGAATCTAAAAAAGTGGGGAAAAAATAAATGTTTTGAAAAGTTGAACAGATAGATAGTAGGCAAATTGAGAAATACTGGTTTAAAAGCAACATTATCCAGACAGCTTAAATAATACAGAAATCATCATTTTGCATAATTTGTTCTTGAGTAGCACAGAGACCCCGTGGTGAGACACATCTGATCCTCAAAACTGGCAACCCAATCTCTTATATGGATTTTTGAAAACTGAGACTAATGATGGGTTTAGAAGTTTGTTGGCAATCATTAAAAGTCACAGAAAGATTATTTTAAAATAAGAATAGTTTCAAAAACTCCACAATTTAACATGCATGCAACATTGGGGACCAGCTGGAAAACAGAAGGATTCTTAAATCACAGGGGCTACGATTGCCCTGTAAGAGTCTCCACTGCCAACATTTCTTTTTCTGGAGGAGACCCTTGTCCTGACCTGAATCTTATCTCCTGGCCACTGAAGGCAAAGCTCCACATGGTTAACCCTCCGCAGATATTCAGAAGCTGGACAGAGCTTGTTATGGAAGTTCACAACCCACCCAGAATAAGCTAGCTGGGAAACTAGATGCAGGACATTTAAAGAGAAGATACCACTCTGGGAAAGACTGAGGGCAAAGGAGAAGGGTGTGGCAGAGGGAAAGATGCCCATCACTGACTCAGTGGGCATGAATTGGAGCAGACACCAGGAGATAGTGGAGGAAAGGGGAGCCTGGTGTGCGGCAGTCCATGGGGTCGCAGAGTCGGACACGACTTATCGACCGAGCACCACCGCCAGGCTGACTGCTTTCCACCTCTGATGCGCAGAAACAAGGGAGAGGACCTATTAGTAACACGGAGGCGAAGGCTGGGCCCGAAAGATCCGTGGCTGGCGGCGAGGTTATCCCCTACCCACCCAGGTTTCCCAGGGAGGCGCAGGCAGCCACCTGGGCTATTTTCAGCTTTACTCCAGCCATCACATCCAAGTCTTCACTCTCCTAGGAAACTCAGTTCTGTCCGAGGTCAGAAACAGTGAGGACAGGCCACGCCCCCCCTCCCAGGGTTGTGTTCTCACCCTGCCATAAGTATAGGGATCCCCTGGTGGACCGGTGGAAAATCTGGAGTCCACAGCTGCCCCCGCAAAGTCCAAAGCTGCCCCCTCACTCTGGTTCAGTGAGTCTGGAGAAGCACCCAAGACTCTGCATTTTAGCAAGCAGCCCAGGTGACTCTGGCGCAAGCAGCCCTGGACCACACGCTAGAAACGCTGCCTCAGGAAGTGAGGGAGCGTGCATTAGCCAAATGCACGGGCATCTTAAGACCTTCTGTTTATGAACATCCATCTCTTAATGAGATCTTCGTGGAATAAGAACCCCCCTGGACTCATTTTTGTGCTTACATAAGCAGTATTACAGTAATGCAGCGATTACTTTGAGACTCAGCCTTATGACGGTACACACGCGCGTGTGGACCCCCCTGCGACCCTTCTGAGCCCTAGACTAGCCCCTTTTATGCACCAGTTTCAGGCACTGGGCTCTCTGCTCCTTCCTTAACGCTGTCTCCACCTTTATTCCTTCTGACCAGAGTCCTCTCCCAGAGTGCTGCAGAGGAAGAAAGCACGTGTGCCCTCCTCACCAGATAATGTCCCTGAAAAAGTGCACAAGACGTTGCAGGCCTTCCTTGAAGGTTTACAGCAAGTAACGCTGAGGAAAAGACAAGGGGGGTAAGTATGGACTTAGAACTAGAGAAAAATCTCAGTTTCATATAAATTTAGCCCCCAATCCAGCTTTTCTCTTGATCAGCTGTTGACTCTATACCTGTGTTACCCCTTCCTTCTTCCCTTCCTTCCTTCCCCCCTCCCTTCTTTCCGTCTTCCTCCCTCCATCCCCTTCTCCCTGGCTCGAGCTTGTACAGCATGGCACCCTGGGCTTCAGGGCACACTGCCCAAGTACTCCACAAACGCATCAAAGTGCTGGGACCGCATCAAAGAATGGAGGTTTCCAAGTGAGGTTTCAGCAAGGGTTAGCATGAGAAGAGACTGGAAGAAAGGGCGATTGACTGAGCAGATTGTTAGGGAAATAAACTCCCTTCAGAGGGGAGAAGAGCCCCACACAAAGCCTCAGAGAATAAAGCACGCCCTCTTCTGAGAAGGAGTTCCTGGAAATTAGACTGGACTGGTAGGCAGGACCAGCTCATGAAGGACCACGTGGGCCAAAGAGTGACCATTTTATTAACCATGTAGAAATGACCACTGAGGCTTTCAAAAGCTACAAAACTCGCAATTTTATAAGTCTAAAATTTAGTAAACTTTAATTTATATTTGAAACACAGATAATATTCAAAATATCTCTATACATTCCTTCCGGTTGTTTACTCTGAAGCATCCTAGCACTCAGCATCATCCCAGCTTGGACATGAGTTGTTTTCTCACTACAAATCTGTTTCCTTTATTAAAGCATTTCTGTTGAAAGTCTTTGGAAATGTGAGTAAATCAATTATGGCTATTAAAAAATTTAAGGTCCATCCCAAGTTGGTAGAAAGAAGAGATGGGCCTCATAATTATTACTCCAGTATGGCAGACACAAGCCTGGTGTGTCCAGGACAATCCAGAAAGATGCCCGCTCTGACCACAGGGTGTCCCGGCTCGGGTGGGCGGTTCCTTGACTCATATCTTCCTCCTCTTGGTGAGAAAGTCTTCATCTTAAGAGCTTCACCCACTTTGAATTTAAACACTGTGAGTCTAACTGCTTGGGGGCAAATCCCAGATGCATTAAGTTCTTTTCTTCTCCCAGGTAGTCCCTCAATTTAAAATATAATAGCTTCTTGAAAGTCATACAGATGGCCAATAGGTACATGAAAAGACCTTCAACATTGCTAATTATTACAGAAATGCAAATCAGAACTAAATGAGACATTACCTCGCACCAGCCAGAATGGTTATCATCAGAAAACTCATCACAAACAGTAAATGCTGAAGAGCGTGTGGAGAGGAAAGAACCCTCTTACATTGTTGGTGGGAATGTAAATTGGTACAGCCTCTACGGAGAACAGTATGGAGGTTCCCTTAAAAACTAAAAATAGGGCTACCATATGACCCAGCAATCCCACTCCTGGGCCTGCATCTGGAGAAAAGCATGGCCTGACAGGAAACACACACCCCAGTGTTCACTGCAGCACTGTTTACAAGAGCCAGGACATGGGAGCGACAAATGTCCGTTGACAGAGGAATGGGTAAAGACAATGCGGTGTGCGCGCGTGTGCACACACACACACACACATTACTCAGCCATTAAAAAGAATGAAGTAATGCCACTTGCAGCCACAGAGATGGACCTAGAGAGTGTTCTACTGAGTGAAGGAAGCCAGACAGAGAGGAGAAATATGACATCCCTTATATGTGGACTCTAAACAGAAGTTATGCAAATGAACTTACTTACAAGACAGAAAGAGACTCACCGACTTAGAGAATGAACTGATGGTTGCCAGTGGGGATGGGATAGTTGGGGAATTTCAGACAGATATGTGCACACTGCAGCATTTAAAATGGGCCATCAACAAGGACCTGCTGGACAGCACAGGGAACTCTGCTCGGTGTCACGTGGCGGCCTGGATGAGAGAGGGGTTTGGAGGAGAATGCATGCGTGTATATATACGCCTGAGTCCCTTCACTGTTCTCCTGAAACTATCACAGCATTGTTAATTGGCTATACCTCCAATACAAAATATAAAGCTCAAAACAAACAAAATAGTAGCTTCTTGAAAGACAAGATGTGATCTTTCAAGATATTGTTTATGATATTGACCACAATGCTTACTTGATCAACCTTTTTTTCTTCTTCTTCAGTGTTAAACGATGAAACGGACTGAGTTACTAAGATCTTAAAGACATAAGGTGTGTTGTGATTTTTTTAGGTACAAGGAAATCCTGATACATTTATGAAAAGGTTCTGCACTTTATATTAAGTTCTACAGTAGACTGTCACGGGGCTCTGATAGGGACTCACCTAAAGTCATCAGCGTCATCAAGAGAGCCAATGGAAAGGTCGGTTCCTAGCTACTCTGCCTGGGAAAGGGGCCGTGAGTCATTCCTGGGCTGGAACAGGACCTCCCAGCTGCCGAATCCGCCCAGACGTTTTCCTGCTCGTGAACAAAAACATCACAAATGAAACAAGTATTTGGGTTTGCTCCAGGATTTAGAGGGAAATATCTTTATCCAAGCACTAAGGAGTCTCCATAGCAGATACATTGTGATGTTGTTTCCCTTCTGAAGCTCTTAATCCCTCTACCAGAGAGGCCAGATGTAGCCTAAATGAACCACATTAGCCAGAGCCCGCTCAGGGCTGTGTCAGGAAGGAGTTCAACTCTGGTAGTGAGAATTACAACTGCCTCTGGATCCCTCTACAAAGGTTACCCGGTCCTGCTCTGACAGTTCACGTCTGTGCAGCCCTCCCTGAGAGGCGCTCTGGAGACCAGGGGGTCTTGCTCACGGGCACTCGCTAGGTCTGGGATGGGCCTGAGCGTCTCCAACAGGCTTCTCAGTGAGGCCTGTGCTGCCGGCCCACAGGCCACCGCTGGGGCCCCAGGGCCTTAGAACATACTCAGAAACTGAGACGGCAGTGTTTCTGAGATGTGTCAGTGGTGACAGAGATGTCAAGCCAGGAGAGTTAAGATGTTGAATCATTCTGGCGTGTCTGAGATGTGTGGTGATCTCCTTTTGTTCCCAACATCTCTAAGGCTCAGGTGGTAAAGAATCAGCCTGCCAATGCAGGAGATGCAGGTTTGATCCCCAGGTCAGGAAGATCCCCTGGAGAAGGGAATGGCAACCCACTCCAATACTCTTGCCTGGAAGATCCCACGGACAGAAGAGCCTGGAGGGCCACAGTCCATGAGGTCACAAAGAATCAGACACAACTGAGCATGCACGCACTCTCTTAGACCCACGTGTGGGTTACAGACCATCACGGTTTCCTACACAATTGTTCAGGCAAATCTTATTTTGGATCCTCACCAAGGCTACCCATAAGCAAACTGATAACAAAGGAGTTTACTTAGAGCACTGAACTCGCACATGTTGAGCATCCTTTTCTTGTCTCATGGTGCCCATCCCCTCCTCTGCATCATCTGTGACCCCCAGCCCTGCCTTCTTCCTTCATCTGAATCCTCTCCAATCCTGATCCCCGACCCCCAACCCCACAAAAACATCTTCCAGGATGAAAATCTAACTCACTCACATGTCAATAATGACAGCCGAGGGAGATGTTAGCCAAGTCGAGAGCACGTGTCTAATGGCAGAAATTCCAAACCCCATCCCGAGGGGAGCAGTGGTCTGCGGAATCTCCCTCGGAGAATCTCTCTGTCTCCTTCTAGACCCTCCTGTGGTGTAGAACCCCTCACACCTACCCCAGAGGAAGCCTCTGCCCCAGAGTGTCCTAGAACCTGGCCGTGGGTCACCATGGCCCAAGCAGACCCCAGGCCAGCTCAGGGTTGGTTTTCTAAGGGCATCTAATGCCTTGTTGGACATGATATTTCTGTTTACTGTTCAGTCACTCAGTCATGTCCAGCTCTTCGTGACCCCAAGGACTGCAGCATGCCAGGCTTCCCTGTGTTTCACTATTTCCCCGAGTTTGCTCAGACTCGTGTCCATTGAATTGGTAATGCCATCCAACCGTCTCACCCTCTGTTGCCCCTTTCTCCTCCTGCCTTCAGTCTTTCCCAGCATCAGGGTCTTTTCCAGGGTCGATGCCTGTCATTCAACCCAAATACCTAAATAGGAATTGTCAATCTCAAATTTATTTATTTATGTTTACCAAGTTGCCTGGGTACAAAATCCCTCTATGTGAAATCTAACTCTACAACGTCAGATTTTGCTACAACCGAAAGGAAGGCCCTCTGTTTATTCTTCATCTTTAAGTGCTTGACTTTTGCCAAAGGTGTGCAGGCTTGGGGAAGCTGCCCTCTGTTCCCTCACCTTCCTTCTCTCCGTGTCCTCCAGAGCACGCCTCCGACTCAGCTCAGTGGAAAAGTACAGCGATTCTGCGTCACGTGGGCTGGATCTCTTGCCTTAACTTGCTGGGGCCGAGTCGCTGGGACCAAACTAAAGATGCTTCTTGCCGTGGGTTGCCCAAGCTGTCCACCATGTCATTTATGAAGCCAAGAAAATATTGAATTAGGATACATGAGGACTGTGGATCCAGATGTCCAGCTGGTAGAAAGATCGGTAATGAGGAAACAGAGCTGACCTCTTTCAGCAAAGCGAGGAAGTGGCAGGGGAACGTGAGAGGCAGCTGCTCGCCGCTGGCAGCTGCCTCGAAGGGCAGTGCTGCGGAATGTCAGCAAACGGCATATTTCACGGCTGCTTCTCCACTGCCCTTTAATGATTCAGGAGCAGAGCCGTCTTTAACAGCGCTTGGCATGCTGTCTGGTTAAAAGGCAAATAAAGTGTCCTCATTCCAGCAGCCTTTCCAGAGAAAGAGCTGATGGTCAGAATGTGTCCTTCTCGTGGGTCACTGGAAAATCAGTTTATCTAGAAGCAGCACGGGTACACTCCCCTCCTCTGCCTTTGCTTGTGAAATAATCTCCCACTTGGCTTTGAGAACACCTACTAAGCTATTTTTAGATCCCAGTTCCACCGTGGCCTCTAAATAACTAATATGGATCATAATTCGAGGTTATAACACCAAGTTAAAGCTGAGATAATTTCTACAGCCAAAAGCTCTAACTAGGGTTTCCTAGTTTAACAGAGAATCACCTTGATTGTCATTCATTGTAACATATTTATTTAAAATGAGCTCTGTCCTTAAAAGTGTCCTCCCCACAGAAGTCACTAAGTCACAAAGATGTCACAAAAGCCATAAAGATACTTCCTCCTAGTTCAACTTTGTATGCATATCATGAATAAGGAGGATTTAGTGATTAATCATATTTGATCAAACTCAAAGCAAACCAACTAACGAGCTGTTAAATAAGTCAGTCATAAGGTATAACACTTATAACTTTTACTTGATGTTGACTAGACCCGAGTTCCACAGAAGAATCTCAAGGTTCTTTAATTGATGGCATTTCTGTCAATGTGATGCAACACAACACATAAAATGTGTTACGGGAAGTGTGTTGTGTTGTATGAAGTCACTTACATTCATGCAAGATGCTGTGATTTTTGAGACAATTGGCTTGTCAATATCAATTCTGAAGTGCATCGCAAATAATTTGTCACATTTAATTACTGAAGCAGTTGGGTTTTTTAAGTAATTTTCCTTTTTTATTGGCCATGTTTATAAATTACCATTTGTGTGTGTGTGTCCCTAATGCCACTACTCCCATACATGTTCCCTTTGAATTGCTCAAAAAAGAGAGAGAAAAGAGTGATATTGGAGAAATAACTATTGAGTCAAAACAGAGTATAACCAAGGGTCAGCAATCATTGTAACTGCCTCCGATAATACTTTGAAATGAGCTCCTCTAATTACCATCTCATCCAGGAGGCCATCTCCCACCTGCTGGTCCTTGCTGGTATCCCCCAAACCCAGCTGCTCTCAGAGCCCCCACATCTGGGGGAGACGCAAGCCACGGGCTCCAGGTGCTGCCTGCCACTGCTGGGCGTATGGAAGGGGAGGAAGCCCTTCAGGAAACAGGCAGTCGTCCCCATAACTACTGACAGAGAACACGCCATCTTCCAAAACTTGCAAACCTAGATGATAACCTTTAAAACTCAAACATCTGAGTCATGGAGGCGATTGGCTCCCTCCAAAGCTGAATTAAAGCAGTGATGGACACAACTTCTGAAATAGTCCAGATTGAACCCACAGTGAGATTGAAGTCAAGTGGGCCTTAGAAAGCATCACTACGAACAAAGCTAGTGGAGGTGATGGAATTCCAGTTGAGCTGTTTCAAATCCTGAAAGATGATGCTGTGAAAGTGCTGCACTCAATCTGCCAGCAAATTTGGAAAACTCAGCAGTGGCCACAGGACTGGAAAAGATCAGTTTTCATTCCAATTCCAAAGAAAGGCAATGCCAAAGAATGCTCCAACTACCACACAATTGCACTCATCTCACATGCTAGTAAAGTAATGCTCAAAATCCTCCAAGCCAGGCTTCAGCAATACGTGAACCGTGAACTCCCTGATGTTCAAGCTGGCTTTAGAAAAGGCAGAGGAACCAGAGATCAAATTGCCAACATCCGCTGGATCATGGAAAAAGCAAGAGAGTTCCAGAAAAACATCTACTTCTGCTTTATTGACTATGCCAAAGCCTTTGACTGTGTAGATCACAATAAACTGTGGAAAATTCTGAAAGAGATGGGAATACCAGACCACCTATGTGAGAGTTGGACTGTGAAGAAGGCTGAGCGCCAAAGAATTGATGCTTTTGAACTGTGGTGTTGGAGAAGACTCTTGAGAGTCCCTTGGAGTGCAAGGACATCCAACCAGTCCATTCTGAAGGAGATCAACCCTGGGATTTCTTTGGAAGGAATGATGCTAAAGCTGAAACTCCAGTACTTTGGCCACCTCATGCGAAGAGTTGACACATTGGAAAAGACTGTGATGCCGGGAGGGATTGGGGGCAGGAGGAGAAGGGGACAACTGAGGATGAGATGGCTGGATGGCATCACTGACTCGATGGATGTGAGTCTGAGTGAACTCCGGGAGATGGTGATGGACAGGGAGGCCTGGCGTGCTGCGATTCATGGGGTCGCAAAGAGTCGGACACGACTGAGCGACTGAACTGAACTGAACTGAGATTTGAGAAGTTGGGAAGACGAAACAAGATCAACAGAGGAACAGTATGAGAACAAGAACAAACTCTTAGGAAGACAGAACGAAAAACAGGTGGTATGACTTTCCACCTAGAAGAGTCATAAAGGCTAGCTGGAAAAAACTTTTTAAAACTATGTGTTTTGGCAAATTGTTGAGTAGACGTGATTATAGAGCTTTTTAAATCTCCCTGAATCCCACTTCCCCACCACCACAGAAAAAGAGAAACAAGGATCACATAACGAAGAAGACAGTGATGACGTCTGCAGCAAAACTAGATGATATGATATCCCCAAGAACGTCCAACAGGAGCCGGTGGGAACAAATGGGGCCACAAGGTCCCTGTGGCATCAGCAGCTGTGCAGAAGGACTCGGAGGGGGGACAGGTGTCTGCCAGCCTCAGAACAGAAGGATGCCACCACAATCACCAAGAACTCTCCATCATTCAACTGACCTTCAAACATAACGTCTGCAGAGAAGCTGTTGTGTACATTTGAGAACTCTGCTATGCGTTCCCATGATCCCTCCCTAGAAACACACAGGACAATGAGCTACAATCAACCAAAAATGACTTAAGAGACCTTGACGATGGGACTGGAAGGGATACAGGCAACAGAGGAGCATGGTAAATGACACCATTGGATTCAAACATAAAAATCAGTATATGGGGAACTCGATAGAAAAGGGGGTGAATTTGTCAACAGCAGCAAACAAAAAAAAAGAATTGGGGGTGAACCTATAGATTAAAAAAACACCAAATAATCACCATGTGTTGAAACTGCATGTGTGCTAAGTCACTTCAGTCGTGTTTAACTGTTTGTGACCACATGGACTCTAGTCCACCAGGATGCTCTGTCCATGGGATTCTCCAGGCAAGAATACTGGAGTGGGTTGCCCCGCCCTTCTCCAGGGGGTCTTCCCAACCCAGGAATCAAACCCACAGCTCCTGCATCTCTTGATTTGCAGGTGGATTCTTTATACACTGAGCCACTTGAGTTCTCTGTATGTTTGCAATTTTCTATGTTAAAAGCAATCAGAAAAACAAAAATAGATAAATTCTTCAAAACCAGAGACAAATACTAATCCACAGATTATCATTTGGGTAATATTATGAGAAAGGGAGGCAGCCATCTTAGTAGCAGCAAATACATATATATATATAAAACATCTAGAAATTAACTTAAGAAGTAGAAAAGACCTATAAGGGAGAAACACAGAAGAGCTTAATCAACAAAGAGACATTTTATGCTCCAAATGGGAAGTCACTATTTAAAGATTTTTCCGCAAATGTATCTATAAATGTAATACAACTCTAATCAATATTTAACTAGATTTTTTGAACTGGACCAATTAGTTATAAAGTTCACCTATAAAATAAAAGATAAAATGAGGAGAAATTTTTGGAAAAGAATTAAAAAGAAAGAATATTTGAATTACCAGTTAACAAAATACATTGCAATATTGGAGAAATTAGAATGGTGCTGTGCTGTTTTGGCCTAGACAAATCAATCAGTGAAATAGAACAGAGATTTTGGAAAGAGACACGGTCATTTATAAGAATTTATTATAGAGTAAAGATGGCATTTCAAATCAGTGGGAAAAGGAAGGATTATTCAATAAGCCCTGTTGGTACCACTGGATCTCCTTTTGAGAAAAAAATAATGTTAAATTCAATCCTCTGCAAAAATAATTTCCAGACATTAAATATACAAATACAAAAGTTAAAACTCTCAAAATATGAGAAGTTATT
This sequence comes from Cephalophus harveyi, assembly GCA_006410635.1. Taxonomy (NCBI): domain Eukaryota; kingdom Metazoa; phylum Chordata; class Mammalia; order Artiodactyla; family Bovidae; genus Cephalophus; species Cephalophus harveyi. Next base: position 732,120 of record SJYT01007173.1, on the reverse strand, counting down.
TTTATAATTCTAAAAGATGGAAAGCTTTTCTCATCAAGACACTCTACAGCTTTAAGGTTGTATGTACTGGTATGGAAAGAACCCAAGCTGTACTGTTAATTTCTTTTTTAAAAAAAAAAAAAAGGTACAGAATAATGTATATAGCTTACTGCCATTTGTGTATAAAAAGAGGAAAATAGACATCTGTATTATCTATATGTGTTTGGTTCTATGTGTACTAAGTCACTTGGTCATGTCTGACTCTTTGCAACCCAATAAACTATAGCTCTCCTCTGTCCTTGGAATCTAGGCAAGAATACTGGAGTGGGTTGCCATTTCCTCCTCCGGGGGTCTTCCCGACCCAGGGATCAAACCTGCATCTCCTGCATCTCCTGCATTGTCAGGTGGATTCTTTATCACTGTATCACCCAGGAAGCCCATCCATTTCTAAACACAAAAATAAACTCTGGAAAAATGCTTCAGTTCAGTTCAGTCAGAAGGCCATGGTTTTTCCTGTGGTCATGTATGGATGTGAGAGTTGAACTGTGAAGAAGGCTGAGTGCCGAAGAATTGATGCTTTTGAACTGTGGTGTTGGAGAAGACTCTTGAGAGTCCGTTGGACTGCAAGGACATCCAACCAGTCCATTCTGAAGGAGATCAGCCCTGGGTGTTCTTTGGAAGGAATGATGCTGAAGCTGAAACTCCAGTACTTTGGCCACCTCATGAGAAGAGTTGACTCATTTGAAAAGACCCTGATGCTGGGAAAGATTGAGGGCAGGAGGAGAAGGGGACCACAGAGAATGAGATGGTTGGATGGCATCACCGACTTGATGGACACGAGTTTGAGTAGGCTCTGGGAGTTGGTGATGGACAGGGAAGCCTGGCGTGCTGCGGTCCATGGGGTCAGAAAGAGTCAGACATGACTGAGTGACTGAATTGAACTGAACAGGATGATCCCACTGGAAAAAAGATTTAGAGAGATAGATAATGTATAATATATGTTATATGATAGGTAATGTATAGTATATATTTTATATGCTGCATATTATATTTTATGCTATATGCTATTACATAGTATATGGTATATATCTGAGAGTCTCCAAACTGTTAATCGTGTTTTCTTTGTGGATGTGTTTCTGTAGGGGGGAATCATTTTTCTTCATTATATACTGTCCGTAGATTATACAATAAATATGTACCGTGTTTGGTAATAAAGACAACATTTAATCCCATATAAAATGCATTTAGATTCTGCAGTTTTGTGGTGCTTCCAGCTTGCAGTTCCACAGTTCATGCTGTTAGGTTTTTCTGTTGACCTGAGGAGGAAGTGATGCAGCTGTAGGTAAGGAAACACGCTTGACGGGCGCGCCCGCCTCTTCAGAGCACACGAGGGAGAAGGTGCCACCAGCACCTGGCTAGCCACACCCGGCTCTTATTTCAGAGTCGCAGGCAGACAAACGATGAAATGAATGAAATGGTCACTGACATCACCACCTTAAGAGCATTCTGAAAATTAATAAATTCTCAGGCAATTTTTGCGTGAAATAATTTTTACTTGTTCTTATTCTTTAATGACACATACTTTCTATTTTGTTAAAATTACTTATGGAGTGAGACAATCTGGAAGCTTGAAGTCTCTTTTTAGAAATTCAGTCCTGTTTTCAAAATTAGATAAGCCATATTTTCTTTGTAAAAGGACAAGTTTTGAGATCTTGAAAAGACTGATTCATTGCTCACATGCTTATACAACATATTTTACGCAGGCCATAAAAGCATGATGCCGTTCGCTTTACTTCTCTGCAGCATTCTGTGGGGATTCACCAAAGTCCAGAAGGACACGTGGCAACGCGTGCCATCACCATCACGCATACCCAGCCAAGAGAGGGAGGGGCTCAGATCTGCTGCTAGTCTAACAAGCAGAGGTCAAAGCTACACATTCGGCATCCTGACCTTGGCACCAGTTCCATCACTGACTTCTGGAAAGCTGAAATTCTACAGCTCTTTTCCCTCCATCAATATATGGTCAGAATGCCAACGTCGCAGCATCAAAGCAGTTGCTTTAAAGATCCTCTAAAGGATTACACACACATTGGGCTTTTGCCTACAGAGACTGGAGGCTTGTGCCCAGAGGGAAGCCCTTGATCTGACCTTAGTTATGAATCTGGTGATGGAACAGCTCCCTGTAGACCCGGGGAAAAGGCACCATGGATCCGTGTGCCACCTGCCCCCCGTCCAAATACCCACAGTGATGACAGTGATCACCAATAACCGTAAATCCTAAGCAGTGTGACTTCAGAGCTTAGGAAGGGCAGAGCCGTTTTTGTTAAATCTCTGCCTGCTGGTATAGGGCTTCCCCAGTGGCTTAGCAGTAAAGGCTCTGCCTGCAATGCAGAAGGTGCGAGTTCGATCCTTGGGTCGGGAAGATCTCCTGAAGGAGGGGATGACAACCCACTCCAGTATTCTTGCCAAGAAATCCCCATGGACAGAGGAACCTGATGTGGAACAGTCCATGGGAGTCACAAAGAGTCAGACATGACTAAATCAACTGAGCATTCTGCTGGGATTAAAAATAAGTTTATGAAATAAACGTAAGACGTTAAGCACTGTTTTCTCACCACTGTCTGTATCATTTCTCAGCTAATATTCCATTCCTCCTGAAAATGTCATGGGCAATTGTTTTGTTACAACACAATCTATTTTCCATCTCCTCCAGCTGCTTAGAACTCCTGAGAGAAAAATGGCACAGGAAGAGTTTATTTTGTTTTTTCACGTCTGTGTTTGTTGTTTTTAAAAATGAGGCCGTTTCAAGCAGTGGTGACGGGGGAGTTTGTTTCTTTGCTTGGGGGTTATTTATTTATCGGTTATTCTTTTGCCCTTCCTTCCAGCTCCCCTGTGACACACGTGTTGCCTGTATGAACAGCCCTCTGTAGCAGGGGTCCTCAACCTCCGCCATCTAATGCCTGATGATCTGAGGTGCAGCTGATGCAATAATTATAGAAATAAAGTGCATAATACATGCAATGGGCTTGGATCATCCCCAAGCCATTGCACCCCCTCCCCAGTCCATGGCAAAATTGCCTTCCACAAAACCGGTCCCGGGTGCCAGAACCGCTGGGGACTGCTTCTCTGCAGTATCTCAGATCTCCTGGTAGATGCACTTCACTCAGCAGCTCTACCAACAGGAAAAGCAAACGGGGGAACCCATGTTTAGGATCCAGTCTGGCCTTCAGCTTATCTTCCAGCGTCTTCACCGCCTCGCCCAGCTTTGTCACTGATCCCTGAATGTTCTGAGTGCTCCAAAATAATTTGATCATTGGCGTGAGCTGCACCTGAGGTCTGAGCAGTGACTGGTGGTCTATGACTCGGTACAGTGATGGTCCAGCGCCCATGTTCTGCTCAGGGCCCACCCACAAGGTCCAGTGAACCCCACTTGGCTTTCGTCCCCACCTCTTCAAGCCTTCAGTTGGTTTGAACATCCACTTGGAGTCACTCAAGATGCCCAGTCTCCTGGCACAGGGCCCCCTTAAAAACTCCAATTCTGAACCTTCTCCACATTTCCTTATTTCTGAAATAATGATGGGCTCCCCTGAGACTGAAAGGAGGGGAGAATGTGACACCCACACACCTCCCAAAGCTGTTCCTGACCCATACACGAGTGTCTCCCTCTACTCCAGGCCACTTCCGGCCTCGTATAGGCTAATGGAAACACCAGCAGCCACAGATGGCCCTGGAATATCCAGAACCAGGGGTGCCGGCGTGCAGCGGGGTCCCTGCTGGCAGGTCAGGTCACAGCACACTTCCCCTCTCACTGGCCCTGACCCCAAAACAGCTGCTCCCTCCAACTGCAGAGACGAGCAGAAACATGCCCCTCGTGGCCCTCGCACCGTGCTGTCCCCTCTGGCTTGTTCTCAGGCTGATCAGTGCAGGATGACCGGCAGCAAGGGCCCACAGCAGCCTTTCCAGCTCAAGGGCACAGTGAAAGGAGCTGCTACATGTTTTTTTAATGTATACAGTTGACCTTTGAACACTGAAGCTTAGAGGCACCGACCCTCCATGCTGTCAAAACTCTACATGCAACTTCTAGAAGGCCCTGGCATCCACAGCTCAGCACCCACAGACTCTACCAACACCAGACCACACGGTATCGCAGTGTTTACTATTGAAAAAAATTCGCCTAGAAGTTGACTCACACCCTTGAAGTTCAAACTCTGTTGAGGGTCAACTGCAATTGTGACCACTCCATTTCCCAATCCCTAGTTTCTTCCTCTGCAAAATAAAACAAGTGAATTAGAATAAATGATCTTTAATATCATTTCCAACACCACCCACACGGACCTTTTTGTGAGTGAAGATGCTGTGTGTGGTCACAAGACCCATTTCTGGAAACTTCTGGACAACGTGCAAACCAAGTCAACTTAGCTTACATGTTGCCTTCAAGCTCTCTGTCATAATAAGCAAACAATCTCTATTATTAGGGGCTTTTTTCTACATATCTCTAACGCTAAGTTAACAAATGTTCATAATTTCCAACTTGAAGCACGACAAAATCTTGACATGGTCAGAGGGAAAACACACTCAGTTTAGTTTTGTTAGACTTGAGTATTGTCTTTGGAAGATCAGTTCTGTCTTCTCTAGACTATCAGAATGTTTTATTTTAAGCATTCTGGAAAACAGCTAGTTACCACAAACAAGTTAACCTGTACTTCTATCAGTGATTCAATGAGAACATTTTGGCATTCTGGAATCAGGTCTTTAAGACTACTTTTTGATAATAAGCTTTTCCCTATCAAATGTCAAGAATTATTAAACATTCACAGGAAACTCATTTTGATCCTTTGCCATAAACTGGTAAATTTTGATAAGTCTAATAAGTTTCAAATCTGAAATACTAAAATAGGACCTATCTTTTACAAATGTGAACAAAGTACTAAAAAAAGCAGTGGGAGCCTGCCGAACGTTGCAAAGGGTCTGAAGACTCTCACTGGACAGGCCCCTTATGCAAAAAGCTCTGGGGTCTTCCCTGGGTGTCCAGTGGTTAAGACTCTGTGCTTCCAAAGCAGGCGGTTTGGTCTTGATCCCTGACTGGGGAACTAAGATCTCACATGCTTCATGAGAAAAAGATTAAATTAAAAAAAGAAAAACTCCACAGAAAGCCTTTGATTCTGTCCTGTTGTGTGTGCATTGATTGAAGACTGAGCCATACAACCCCCTCACTGAGAGTCTTATAACTGACCAGATCTACAATGCCATCAGTCAGACTTGGTTTTCACATAATTATGATCCCAAAGGCGCCATGCTTTTGCATCCTTGTATCTCGAGAGTCCCTTGGACAGCAAGGAGATCAAACCAGTCAATGCTAAGGAAAACCAACCCTGAATATTCATTGGAAGGACTGTTGCTGAGGCACGTGGGCCATCTGATGTGAAGAGCCAACTCCTTGGAAAAGACCCTGATGGTGGGAAAGACTGAGGGCAGAAGGAGAAGAGGGCAGCAGAGGATGAGATGGTTAGATAGCTTCACTGACTCAATGGACATGAATCTGAGCAAACTCCAGGAGATAGTGAAGGACAGGGAAGCCTGGCGTGCTAAGAGGCGGATATGACTTTGCAACTGAACACCAACAGCATCCGTCATTGGGAGCAGCAGGTTAGCTGGCAGGGAGGGTGGGCATACTGTCCCTAATCTGTGGACAAGGGCTCCTTTGAGTGGAGGGAAGGCTTCAGACGAGGCTGTAGCCGTGCGCCATCAGCAGACGACAGGAGCTGGAGGTCCTGCCCGGTATCGTGACCCGGGCAGAGCCCCGACGCCTCCGCGCCAGGGGGGCCGCCACCGATCTCCTCCGGGGCTGTGGGGACGGAGGGACCGTCCTCCCAAGGCCAGCGCGAGCCCTGTGCTTCCCAGCTGGGAATTTTGTGAGGGTTTTTTTTTTTTTTTTTTTTTAGGTAGGAAGAGAGGGTAACAATAAAGTGCTACCCTTGGAAGCTGTCGAGTTCTTCCCCGAGTTGAGTGAGCCCTGCGTGCCTGCTTTCTTCCAGGCCAGCGGTGGAGCTGCAGGATGAAGAGGCCTCGCCCCTGCCCTTACGCGGCTCCCCGTCCCTTGGGAGGGTGGCCATGGGGACAGATGATGGCTGTTGACTTGGAGATGTGGGGGCACCTACAGGGGAGAATGGCCGCCTTGCTCTTGTACCAGGGACCCGCCTACACGGGCTGCGTTCCCACAACACCATGAAGTCCGCCCGGGGTATCACTGAGGAGTACTGCACGTGCCTGAGCAACGACTTCCACACCAACAAGCGCGTGTGCAAGGAGATCCCCATTATTTCCGTCAAGAAGCTCTGCGCTACAGCCACCTCTGATGACGCAGGTTCCGGGAGCCCAGTGAGAGGGGTCTCCATCGAGCTGCAGGAGGGGCGGGACAGGGGAGAGGCGGTTACGCCTGAGGCCCCAGCCCCGGATCAGGAAATCACTGACGTAGGTCCTGACGCTAACGCTGGAGCCCTTGGACGTGGGCAGTCTGTCCAACCTGCAGGTCACTCGGCCTATAAGTGGGATGAGTCTCAAAACACCACGTGGAGGCGCTTGAGTTAATGGCGCCCCACTCCAGTGCTCTGGCCTGGAGGATCCCACGGGCGGGGGAGCCTGGTGGGCTGCAGTCCATGGGGTCGCTAGGAGTCTGATACAACTGAGAGACTTCACTTTCACTTTTCACTTTCCTGCATTGGAGAAGGCAATGGCCCCCCACTCCAGTGCTCTGGCCTGGAGGCTCCCACGGGCGGAGGAGCCTGGTGGGCTGCCGTCTCTGGGGTCGCACAGAGTCAGACACGACTTAGCAGCAGCAGCTGTGCTGTGACATTTTCAATAAAGCTGACAACAACAACAACAGGAAAGAAGGAGGCAGGAAAGGAGGAGGAGAATCGCTGCCTTACTCTGTGTCACTCTGTTCCAGGTGCTAGAGACACACACATACACTGTCATTTAACTGCCACAATGCCGTATCAGATGAGCTTTTTTTTTAATTCCCCTAAAGCATTTGAGGGCTTCCCAGGTATGACTTAGTGGTAAAGAATTTGCCTGCCGATGCAGGAGATCTGAGTTCGATCCCTGGGTCAGGAAGATCCCCTGAAGGAGGGCATGGCAACCCACTCCAGTATTCTTGCCTGGAGAATCTCATGGACAGAGGAGCCTGGAGGGCTACAGTCCATGCAATTGAAAAGAGTCAGACACGACTGAGCAGCTATACAACAGTGACGCACACGGGACCCACAGAGATTAGCTGACTTGCTGGCGGTCACACAGCTGGAGGTCTGGTTTCCTAACAAATCCCCAAGCCCGTGCTTCTGACCACACAGATGCTGTCACACGCTACGCTGGGAGGGCAAGGAGGCGGCACAGGAAAAGAAGCCCCCCGATAACCTAACCTGGGAATCCCACAGTGGGGAGTCAGCTGGGAGGTAGGACGGGTTGTGCTTAGATGGAGCCCAGTGAAGTTCATGGTTTTTGCATTCTAAGCAATTGGCATGTTTTAGGAACAGTCTCGAAAAAGGGCAGGATGCTATGGTCCTTGCCCCCTCGATGTCCTTTGCCCGCCTTTTGTCTATGGAAAGTTTTAGTCTAAGAATAAGCTTAACCAGAGAAGTAAGAAATGCAGATACAAGGGAAAACAGTCGAAGGGGGCCAAATAATAATAATGTGGTCATTAAGCATAAACAAGGACAGTCAGCTCCTTCTCAAGGGCTGTAGATAATAGAGCCATATCCTGCGAGCTGGCATATAGATGCTAAAACGTCAAATGGAGAAGTTAACTACACGAAGACCAGACTGTAGCCGTGACATGAGCTGCTGCAATTCTGAGAACAGGCCTCAAAGGAATGGAACAAACGGGCCCTGGAACTGTAGATTAACTGAACCTAAAACCACCAAGGTGACTCTGGGCAGACCACCGACGACCAATCTCAAGACGACCGACAGAGATGACTGTGCAGTTTCTGCATGAACCCTCACTCTGTGTATAAAAGTTCTTGCCCCAGTGTGCGGGGAGTCGGCCTGTGGACAGATGTCCCCCACCCCGGTTGCCGGCATCTGAAATAAAGCAAATTTCCTTTCTGCCAGCCTGGTCTGCTTACTGGTTTTTGAGCGGTGAGCAGGCAGACCCCACACCTTTCAGTAACAGTTTCACGGGCTGCTCCACTAACAGCTTTGACAAAGAAAAATAAGGTCGTGTGCCAGCCCGATACGTCTTATCTGCTGAAGCAAGGTAAAACTCTTGCCTACATGGTTTTGGGGGTTTTTTTTTTGCTAAAATAAGGGAGATATATTATCACTGTTGCAATCAAAGTGTCTGTGAATGTAGAAATGCTCATTATTTATACAGCAACGGGAATGCATTTGCCGATTTACCATACATAGCACCTGCTGAACGAACATTCCTCTCCCCCAAAGAGCTGAGGGAAGTACAATATAGGACAAAACCACGCAGGAAAAATACAGTCTTCGACAAGCAGAGGGGAGTTTGTGGTCTTTATGCCAGAAAGCTTCGTGGAACAGAAATCATTCTCTGTTTAAGTATTCAGTGCTGAGACTCGGTACACTGTATTTGTAAAACACAGATTTGCCTGATCAAATCTATCATTTTTACCTTCTTCAGGAAACCGATGAAACCGCATTTCAGAATCAGCTCTTTGGAAATCAGAGTTGAGGAAAAGCTAGTGGTTTAGGAAATGGAGCTGAGAAGTGGACATAAAAGGCAAAAGGGGATTTAAAATTAACGCAGAGGGGTCATGATTTAGAAAGGATTTGCTTAACAGCTTAGAGAAGGGCTGTGTGTCTTATAGAAATGTGTTCCTGGGTTGATCAGAGCAAGAGCAGCTGGCCCTCCGCAAGTTACTTACCTTTCCCAGTGGCCACTGATTCCGGGTCCATGGTCTGCCCAAGCAAGTCATAAACGTGGGTAGTGGATCACAGCAGGAAGTGGGCTGGAATGTGGCTTGAAGGGCAGAGGTCATCACTATTTGAGACAAGTAATTCAAAGTTGCTATCATGATGATGGTGATAATCAAACTACCCATTATTGAGGAATTATTTTTAAACTGGTAGCACTAAAGTTGAGTAATGCATATTATTTAAAATGGTGTGGATGCATGGTTAAAACACCTATTGGTCAACTAATATTAAGTTTATAATATTAATATTAATCTATTATCTAAACCAGGACACTTTTGTTGATTAAAACAAAACGGTACTATTAATAATCACCCCAATACATTATGGGCAAACCATGACTGTTTCCAGCAAATCTGGACCTATGGCCACCACAGCCATTTGTGAGCCATGTACAAAATGAAGAAATGACCAGGTTACCAAGAAACAAATCTGTGAAACCTGAACCTTCTTTATTCATCTTCAGCCGTCAGGGAAGTCATTTACCCTCCAGAAAGTATGATAGATACAAGACTGCACTCCACAGAGCCTCCTGGATGGGAGCCAGAATTAGGTTTCAAACAAGTTCTTACAGAGCATTTGTCCTTATCGCCCACTGCATTTCTTAACCAGTTTCACTGACTTCAAAGAAGCTTTGAAGAAAAAAGAAGAACCTTTGAGATGTGTGTGAAACCACAACAGAAAAGGCATATTTGGCAGCATTTCTGGCTCATTGCTTAGGAAAATACTACCTGGTGAACGTGAGTCAGCGTTTATCCATTCAGCAACTCTCATTACTGTTCAACAGAAGAAGTTAAACTACAGGCCAGCGTTCCTCAACCTCGCCAATAGCGAAACTGGAGCCAGATAATCCTTTGTTGGCGGGAGGCTGACCTGCGCGTTATAGTATTTAACAGCATCCTTGACCTCTGCTCACTAGGTGCTAATACCACCTTCCCCTGAGTTTTAATGATCCAAAATGTCTCCAGCCATTGCCGAGTGTCCCCTGGGGGTGAAAGGGCCCACAGTTGGGAAGCACTGGTGCAGACCATGACCTCTCTGCACCTCTCTGTGCCATTTTACTTGCTACTAACTTGGCCCATGTTCTAGAGGTGCACAAATCCTCAATCTTTCAGCAGGAAGGGATCTCAAAGGAAATGACTCCTCTCTTCCACATGTTTATTAAAGCCCCTGTAACATTCCCACCATTGGAAGGACTGAGGCTGAAGCTGAAGCACCAATACTTTGGCCATCTGATGTGAAGAGCCTGATGCTGGGAAAGACTGAGGGTAGGAGGAGAAGGGGCAACAGAGGATGAGATGGTAGGATGGCATCATGGACTCAATGGACATGAGTTTGAGCAAACTCTGGGAGATGGTAGGGGACTGGGAAGCCTGGCATGCTGCAGTCCATGGGGCTGCAAAGAGTCAGACACAACTGAGCTACTGAGCAACAACAAGAACACCACCCCAGGCGGGTGATCATCCTAGGATGGCATCATGGACTCAATGGACATGAGTTTGAGCAAACTCTGGGAGATGGTAGGGGACTGGGAAGCCTGGCATGCTGCAGTCCATGGGGCTGCAAAGAGTCAGACACGACTGAGCTACTGAGCAACAACAAGAACACCACCCCAGGCGGGTGATCATCCAGATTCCGCTGGTCTCTTCCGACAGCAGGAGCTCACTTCCTCGCGACACAATCTCTTTAACGGTTGGCACTTTGAATATGAAGACGTCTTTAATGCTGAGCACAAATAAGCTTCCATCTTAACTTTACCCAAGGGGCGCCGAGGAAAGTATCTCCTCCCCTGCTTCTGCTCTGCCCTTATGCACGGAGCCTCCTGTCTTCCCAGAGAAGCTCCCCTGTTTCCTTCCACGACACCTTTCTTAATCCACCACCATGTCTCTCCACCTCAAGACTTTCCCAATAATCAAAATGATGATGGTGATGATGATGACAATGAGGATGACGGTGGTGGTGTTAGCCATCATTTATAGAGTTCCTTCTCCGTGCTATAGGCTCTTTATCCATTACAATGCCATCCAGTGTACCAAGCATAGTAACTGTCGTTGCTGTTCTTCAGTCGCTAAGTTGTGTCCAGCTCTTTACGACCCTGTGGACTGCAGCATGCCAGGGTCCTCTGTCCTCCATGATCTTCTGGACTTTGCTCAAATTCATCTCTGTTGATTTGGTGATACTATCTAACCATCTCATCCTCTGTCACCCCCTTTTCCTCCTGCCCTCAATCTTTCCCAGCATCAGAGTCTTTTCCAAAAAGCCGGTTCTTCACATCTTTCCCAGCATCAGGGTCTTTTCCAATGAGTCAGTTCTTCACATCAAGTGGCCAAAGGATTAGAGCTTCAGCTTCAGCAACAGTCCTTCCAATGAATATTCAGGGTTGGTTTCCTTTAGGATCTACTGGTTTGACCTCCTTGCCATCTAAGGGACAAACATAGTAACTACCCCCAAAATAAACCGGCAGATTAATCTGAACTATGATTTCCATCACATCTTGCCCTAGCTCGTGAGCCTAACCTGGCTCTCCGCAGCACAGCTCTCCCCCAGACTTCCAGAGCACTTCCTGAGCTGTCTGAGCCCATAGGCTTCTCCACTTTACCGTCCGTGAGCATCCAATGCCATCTCCCCAGTCTCACCACATCCCACCCCACAACACATGAGCGCCCAACTACGCACACCCTAATTCTTATTTCCCTGGAATTCCTCCTACTGCCTCTACCCCCACTCAAATATTGCTCTTCCTTCAAAGCCAGGTAAAATCCTCCTTGATCTACTTCAACAAATCAAATACTTCTTGAGTAGCTCTCTGTGCCAAGCACTGATGCAGAACTCAGCCTGCTTCTCAGAGAACTTGTGACAGAGAGGACCTTTAGTCGCCGATAAGACTTCTCAGCCTTCCCTCCTCACTTCCAGCTGCTCAAGACGGCTCTGGCTGGTTAGGAATCTTACCCCGCTTCACCCCGGAAAGAGAGTTCTCCCTTTGCCACATTGCGTTCGGCAGTTTCATGAAGCAGAATTAAGGGAATGGAGGAAGAAAAGGAAAACCACCCAGAGAGGGAGAGAGAAGAAAGATAAAATAAAAGGTGCACGTTTGTGTTAGGAAAGTTGGGCTGTTTTGTTTGCAAATTTTCAGAGCAGGCACCGTGCTGGGGGCGCTCAGAGAAGAGAGGAGAGTGGCCTCCGAAGAATGCCCTGGCAGACTGCAGTTCAGACAGTCTTCCACGTCCCTCCCAAGAACAAGAAGCATTTCAAATTACTTTAGCTACTAGATTGTGCTTACTTGACTGCAACGGCATAAAAGCCCTGGATTGTATTCAGTTCAGTTCAGTCGCTCAGTCGTGTCTGACTCTTTGAGACCCCATGAATCGCAGCA
>SJYT01007173.1:705766-719376 GCA_006410635.1 Cephalophus harveyi | reverse complement strand
TTCTTCGGCGATCAGCCTTCTTCACAGTCCAACTCTCACATCCATACATGACCACAGGAAAAACCATAGCCTTGACTAGATGGACCTTAGTTGGCAAAGTAATGTCTCTGCTTTTGAATATACTATCTAGGTTGGTCATAATTTTTCTTCCAAGGGGTAAGTGTCTTTTAATTTCATGGCTGCAGTCACCATCTGCAGTGATTTTGGAGCCTAAAAAAATAAAGTCTGACACTGTTTCCACTGTTTCCCCATGTATTTCCCATGAAGTGATGGGACTGGATGCCATGATCTTTGTTTTCTGAATGCTGAGCTTTAAGCCAGCTTTTTCACTCTCCTCTTTCACTTTCATCAAGAGGCTTTTGAGCTCCTCTTCACTTTCTGCCACAAAGGTGGTGTCATCTGCATATCTGAGGTTATTGATATTTCTCCCGGCAATCTTGATTCCAGCTTGTGTTTCTTCCAGTCCAGTGTTTCTCATGATGTACTCTGCGTATAAGTTAAATAAGCAGGGTGACAATATACAGCCTTGACGTACTCCTTTTCCTATTTGGAACCAGTCTGTTGTTCCATGTCCAGTTCTAACTGTTGCTTCCTGACCAGCATACAGATTTCTCAAGAGGCAGGTTAGGTGGTCTGGTATTCCCATCTCTTTCAGAATTTTCCAGTGATATCTATAATCTAAACTTGGACCTTGGGACGTAAAAAGGAGAACCATTTATAATTATTCTGAAATAGCAGACAGAAATCAGGACTATGCTGGACAAATCAGGATGTCCAATCACCCTACTTACACTCATTACAAAATGTGGCAAGTGGAGGGGTGTCATGTGCCAGGACGACTTTGGGGCCCAAAGGATAAGCATCTTATCCAGCGAGTGGCAAGAGAGGAGAAAATATCTGGAGAAGTCTTTCCAACTCCAAGGGCCTCCTGTGAGCTTTCTCTCTTCTGAATTAAACACTCTGTATCATCTACATTACACCCTTTCTCTTGTTGATGGCTAATTTTTGCCAGTAATCAGAAAACAGTTTAAAAAATGTGAAACGTCAGTCTTTAGCATCACCAAAAGGAGGAAAGAAAAGAGCATCATTTTCCTACACATCAAAAATCCTGGGCAGTAGGTGAAGTACAAAAGAGAGGAGTGCAGTAAGCACAGGCTGTCTGAGCAGCCTCCCTCCCCTCGTCAAGGGCGTGTGCGCTCACTTTCCAGTTGTCTCACAGTGGCCTCTGAGCAAATGCTCAGTAGTGCGGCCCGAGTCTGACGTCCATGCTTTCAGGCTAGCAGGCATACATGTCTACTTTTGATTAATAGAGACAAGAGTGAACTCGAGTCTCATTTACCAGGCTTCCCCAACACCCCCAAACATCGCTTGAGTCCAACACATCCATACACCTACACTGCCAAGTGGAGGTAAACCCCATCTGTCTTCAGCTCTGGAAAAGAACAAGGCTCACGGCGCTCACCATCCCTTTTCTCCCTCCACTCCCAATCTGCTCTGAAGGTGTGCTAGATGGCCTGAGGACAGCATTTCAAAGGCCATTCTGTGACAGGTGGGCAGGATCCAAGAGAAAACAGACCATCTCTCTTATTCAGTTAAATGCAATGTGATGTGATGGAAAACCCAAGACCCAGGGAACCCACACTGCACACTGCCTTACCAGCTCACCTAGGGTGCAAGCAACTTTCTGGCTTTGGTTGGAGCAGAGGGCATAGACTGATGCAAAATCATCTCTTTGGCTCTCCAGGGGGCAAATAGGGTGATGATGGTTGGGAAAGACCAGTGAAACATGCCCGGGTAAGTGCCTGGACTCAGACAGGAATGCCACAGGCAGGAGAGGGAATCTCTGGCCACTCAAAGTGGGTCTTTTGATTTGAATGTCAAGCAAACACTGACTTATCGCTGACAAGTCCAGGAATGTTCTTTTTCCTGCCTAACCCGAGGTGGCACCATCACTGACTGGTCAACTCCATCATAAATTATTCTTTGGCTGCCGAATTTCATGACGTATTACTAAAGACAATTTTCTAGGTTACTGGGAGTCTTCCTGGTAGCTGGTATTTATTCATTCATTTATGTGTGTATTTAATATAATAAAACTCAAGCATTGTATTAAAGGAAGAAAGGAGGCAAGGGAAGGAGGAGGGAGAGAACATGGAGGAAGGGAAGGAGGAAGGAGGGAGGAAAAACCTTTCCTTACAACCAACTCAGGCTGGAAACAGAATCGTCAACAACTCCTTGGCTTCTAAAGAATGAAAGACACTTAGATAAACCGCTGGGCAAGTCATACCATCTGTCCGCATTATTCCTTGAGAAACATAAGGGGCTCCAATCAGATGGATCCTGTCTTCCAACATAAATATTAGGAAGGAGTTCTGCTTCTAACCAAACTGAGACACATACATTAATAACAACCACCTTCCACTTCTTCCAACTTTTGCCATCATTTAATGGAGACTATAAATGTCACCTCAACCTCAGGCTCGATTCAAGGCATATTCGAACTAGGAACAATCTGTCATATGTATCTGGTACGTTTTATCCTGTTTTGTGACAAGACACTAAACGATTAGGCCAAAGGGTACAGGGAAGAAAGCTCAGTGAAGTTCTCAGAATCTAAAGAATAATCTGTCCTTTTATTTGGCGGCTGATAAATATTTTATTGTTGTTCGGAGGACGTGTAAGTGGAAACACCGATTTCCTTTCTGCGACTCTCCCAGAGCTGGTTGTTACTTCTTCAAGAGCAGAAACAAGAATTCCCTTTTAGCTGCTCACCTGTGAATGAAAGCCCACTTATCTATGCAGCCAGCACGCTTGTAAAAAGCCTGGTAAGAGGTCATCTCACGTCAGCTTTAGACATATTTCCAAAGAAATAAATGTTAGACCTTGGGCGGCCTTTGCTAAGAAGACATTTGTTCCCATGCTGAAGTTTTAAGCAATGTACAGTCCCTCGTGGTTTCATAATTTAGTAATCAGCTCATGGGGGACATGTCCAAGTTAGTTTTCTAAGGCACTTATAATTACTGAAATTCCTTCTTTCCAGTAATACTCAGGAAAAAAAAATGTGTTCTACGAAGATTAATCTCCTTGAAAACTGGAGTTGAAAACAAGCTTTCTTTTTTAAGATTTCATTATGTTTGTGAAAATCCCCTCAAAATACATCATGCATTTGCCTGCTTTCTTAAACAGAAGGCGGCGTGTCTACTGTCCTTGGTGGTTTGAAAGGCTGTCATGACCGATTTCAGATAGTTCTGGGGGAAGGACTAAAACCTGGGGAAGCAAGAGAGTCGTCAGATTCAGTCCTTGAATCTTCATGTGAGAATCAGGCAGACCGCCTTCTGGATCCGTCGCACTTCTCGTCAGGTTCACAACACCTCTAGAGAGGAAGACGTGGAGCCTGAATCCCCAGTACTCCATCGCCCACCCGCCCACGGCCACACAAGCTCACAAGGGGCCACGCAAAGCAAAACCACTCTGTATGTTATAATCAGCAGAGGAGCAAACTCAGCCCCAGAGGGGCCAGGGAGGCAGTAAGAGAAGGCGGTAAGACGCACGGGCTCCACTGGCAGCTCAGCAGTAGAGAATCTGCCTCCAGAGCAGGAGATGTGGGCGCTGTCCCTGGATGGGGAAGACCCCCTGGAGAAGGAAGTGGCAACCCACTCCAGTGTTCTTGCCAGGGAAATCCCATGGATGGAGGAGCCTGGCGGGCTATAGGCCATGGGATCGCAAAAGCGTTGGACACAACTCAGCGGCTGAACAACAACAACGCTGGCTATATATCAGAACCCAGTAGCAGACTGGGGGACCCGAGAGCGGTCTGTCTGAAGGGCATGCTGTGTTCAATTCCAGATCATTGGACCAGGCAAGTCTGCAAGCCCCTTTGCTGCCAGCCTCCCTGACTTTGCAAGAGCAACTGGAGCTCTAGGTGGTCATGTGACCTATCCCCACTATTCAAACACTGTGCGGAATATACACAAAGATTATCTCAGGTCAAACCATCTGAGATGGCCTAAGACCAGCTTTTGTCAACACTGAGTAAAAGGCATTGGACTCAAGCTCTAATGTGGCTACTACTTAATTTTTATAAGTTAAGTTGATGATCTAACTTAACCTATGTGCAAGTCACTAAAATCTCACTTTGTGCCTCTGGACAAGGACCTATATCAGAAGTCAATCGATCCAGATCCATCCTGTTGATTCGCTCTCCTTAAGTCTCAAGAATGCATCCATTTCCTTCCATCTTGCCTCACCTGCCACCTTGAGAGCTGCCTGCACAGACTCCCCACTCCTCCTGGCCCCTTTCACTCCATGATGCACAGACCAGGTCCTGTCCAGACCAGCTCACCACCTCACCCTCCTGGGACCCCTCCTTTGAAACCCTGCGATGGCTTCCCAGGACGTCTGGAATAAAATCCAGATTCCTTAAGGTGGCCTACACGGCCACAACGTCTGTCCAAAACAGCTTGTACCTCTGTCTCCTCGCTTTACTCCACCTTCCCCGGCTGGATTCACAGCGACTCACACATGCAAGGTCTTTCCTGCCTCAAGTTCTGTTTTCTATCCTGGTTCTTTGCCCAGCTATCACTGTCTCTCTTTTCAGGTCTCAACCTAAGTATCAACTCCTCAGAGAAAACGTCCTTGATCACTGAAGTGTCTCAAGAAAGGGTTTGTTCAAGTCCTAATCCAGATGCTCGTGGCTGTGGAAATTCGGCCTTTGCAGACGTAATCAAGATGAGATGCTGGATTGTGCTGGGTCCGTGTTAGTCGTTCAGTCACGTCTGACTCTTTTCGACCCCGTGGACTGTAACCGCCAGGCTCCTCTGTCCATGGGGATTCTCCAGGCAAGAACACTGGAGTGGGTAGCCTTTCCCTTCTCCAGGGGATCTTCCCGATCCAGGGATCGAACCCAGGTCTCCTGCACTGCAGGCGGATTCTTTGCCCTCTGAGCCACCAGGGTAGCCCTCGTGCTGGATTAGGGTGGGTGCTAAATCTAATGACGAGTGTCCTTATAAAAAGAGAGAGATTTGACGACCCCGAGGTAGGACCACCACGTGAAGACAGAGGTGGAGGGAAACTACCGGCCAAGGCCTGCCAGTGGATGCAGCAACCTCCGGGAGCCAGGAGAACTCCCGGAAGGACTCGCTCTCAACCCTCAGAGGGAGCACGGCCCCGCGACACCGTGACGTTAGGCCTCCAGCTCCCAGAACCTGAGCCAACAGACGTGCGTCCTCTTAAGCCACCTGCTGTGGGAGTTTATTGCCGCAGCCCCAGGGGACTGATGCAGTTCCCGGTGTGGAGCAGCTTCCTCCTGGGGCTGCTTCTTTCCCACCCCAGCAGTGTGAGCTCCTTTCGCAGTTCGGAATCATTCCTCGGTGTGTTTGCCTGGGTCTGTCTAAACGCTTAGAGGCCTGCGGTTGGAAACCAGGTCCGCTTTGCTCCCCTGTTACACCTAGAGGGCACCTGTCTCATAGAAGATGCTTTGTAAAGGGTCTGTGATTTTTTTTAGCAGAAAACATTTTTAAATAACTTTCTATTTCATTATTTAGTTGCTGCTGGCCGGGCTGGGTCCTCGTTGCCGCGCGGGCTTGCTCTGGGTGCTGTGAGCAGGGCCGGTCTTCCCTGCAGTGTCCGGGCTTCTCAAGGCGGTGGCTTCTCTTGTCGCAGCAGGATCTAAGCGCACGGACTTCAGGCGTCGCAGCACCAGGGCTCAGGAGTTGCGGCACATGTGCTTAGACACTCTGTGGCAGGTGGGGGCCCCACACCAGGGACTGAACCCCCGGGTCCTCTGCACTCGCAGGCAGATTCTTACCCACTGCACCGCCAGGGAAGCCCCAAGGCTCTCTGACTTTACCCATGGATGTTTATGCTCTTTGGGGCTCTTACTGTTTTGGGTGGTTTGTCCTCAAATTGAATAGCCTCAGATTGTTGGTCTGATATCTACTAGTTCTGTCCTCCCAGAATCTTGGAATTATAGTGCTGGAAAGAATCTTAGAAATCACCCAGCTCCCCACCACCACAGGCCCCCAAGGATTTTTTAGATGCGAAAACTGGGCCTCCTGCATGTGCGGCCAGCTGTCGCTCCTCACAGTGGCCAGTAATTCCTGATCCTGAGCAGCCACCCTGGACTGGCTCCGACCTCCTTGCCCAAGGGTCTGAAGGCGGCTCTCCTTCGCCTGCAGAATCCAGTCGCTGCTCGGTGGCAGCTTTGTTTAATTAGAATAACAGAATTTTAAGCCTGGGATCATTCTCCTTGGACATCATTTGAGCAAAGACATGCGGCATGCCCTCATGCAGCTGAATATGTCTCAGTTATATACGGGCTTCCCTGTGGCTCAGTCAGTAAAGAATCCGCCTGCAGCGCAGGAGACTCCCTGCAATACCGGAGACCCAGGTTCAATTCCTGGGTCGGGAAGTTCCCCTGGAGAAGGAAATGGCTACCCACTCCAGTATTCTTGCCTGGAGAATCCCATGGACAGAGGACCTGGTGGGCTACAGTCCAGAGGATTGCAAAGAGTCGAACGCAACTGAACGACAAAAACCACCACCACCAGTTACATTCACTTCAAATGTGGCAAGATTTCTTGCTGTGAATTATCCACTCTCAAAAAGTTCCCCCAGATATTTCTGAGCATTTCCCAAAAGGCCACCCCTCAACAGGCCAGGGACAAGGCCTTCAAACTTGCCTGCTCGACCCCCATCCAGGGGCCTGCCGGGGCCCCAGGACACCACTTGTGCCTCTCGTGGTACCCACTGTGCACCTCTTGTCTCCTTCATCCTGGATGTAGAGCATCGTATCTCACAACACAGCTGTAAACTCTCGTGACCCCGTCCTAGGATCAGGAGTTATGGAAGGGAAATGCAACACAGAAAGCAATATGCAGCCGTGGCCCCAGCCAGCGACTGTCCTGGGCGCTGTCTGGCTCCAGCTGTCCCTGCAGTCAGAGCAGCCGGTGGACTTCCACCAGGAGAGGAAGCACTCCAGGCCTCCCCAGGCCTCAGCGTCTCTGCCCAGTGGACCTCTGGCCCCAGAGAAGGTGGGAAGCCCTTCCTTCAGCTTGGCTAAGGCCCACCTCACCTGCTGCTCCAAGACTGATTCCGCCCCAGATTCTGCTCCCTCTAGTGAGACACCCCACTGCCACCAGCGTCGTCTGGTGCTATGGGCTGGTTTGCTAAGGCTGCCATAACCAAGTGCCACTGACTGGGTGGCTTGAAAGACAGAGATTTCTTGTCTCAACACTCTGGAGGCTGTAAGCATAAGCTCACGGTGTCATCAGGGTGGTTCCTTCTGAGAAGGGTCTGTGAGGGAGACTGTGATAACTTCAGGAGGTTTTTCCAGAAATCTTTGGAATTCCTTGTTTTAAAGATGTCACATCTAATCTTGACTCCATCGTCGCACGTCTGTCTTCAAACCATCTTCTTTCTGGGCGTGCCGGTTACTGTATTTAAATTTGCCCTTCTATAAAGGTAGGGATGTTATTAGATTAAGGGCCACACTAACCACCTCACTTTAACTTGATTACCTCTATAAATAAGATCCCATTCTGAGGTCCTGGGGTTAAGACTTCAACGCATCTTTCTGGAGGAACACGATTCAATTTGTAACCTACAATCCCAATAGAGCAGCTTAACATCCGTTGCAGACTGTGAGTGATTCACGTTGAAGTGAAGCTCTATCAGCTACAATCCAGCTTTGTCTCCTTCAAGCTCATTCAAATTCTTCAGCCTCCCTCAAGAAAGCCTGGGTCCAGGTTAACCCAGGGTTATGTGTTGAATACACACACACCTGATGCTGTGATCAGTGATTCTCTGTAACATATCAGGGGTTTGGGGCACCGATTACCCCTCCCTTGGCCCAAGGTTCTGAGCAGAGCACACACAGAAACACAGATCTGATGAGAAGCAGAGAAGAACTTCATCCATCTAAGCAAATGCTTAACATCTCAGAGCAAACCTCTAATAAAAACTTGAGTAGAGAAGATGGCGAAATCTCTTTTTTCTGCATGTAGTGCTTTGTTTAAAAATTTATTTAACCTTCACATGATTTCTAAAGTTTATGCTCTATTTACAGTAATTACAAAATATTCGCTATATTTCCTGTGTTGTACAATACATCCCTGCAGCCGTGAAGATGGCTGAACCTTGAGGCTGAAGTGGGTCTCCCACTTTCCTCTCCAAATTAGGTCTTGGGGCCAACGTGCCTCTGGAAGAAGGGAGGGGTAAGAAGAGGGCAGAGCAGATTCCAAGTTCACGAACGCAGCAAGCCTCCCAGAGGCAGACCAACTTCAGGGGCTCCTAGAAACAAAGACCATCATCCAGCATAAGAAGTGACCAACAGCGCAGTGACCGGCCCCATGTGGGAGAGGTGACTCCAGGAAAACAGGCGCTGAAGAACTAGGAGGAAATTGAGACTGAGACGCCGTGCCACTCCAGAGCATCCGCCTCCCCCTCCCCAAACCACACCCCTGCCAAGGGAGGGGGGTAGGAGTTCTCTCTGCTGTCTGAAAACAGGAGTCCAGGAGGCAGAAAAGGTTCCACGTCCCCCCGCCCCCCACAGTGAGCTTGTTAAATACAACACTGCGCTTTCTTCTCAACAGCTCCCATCTGGTCAATATTTTTACACCCATTTTAAAGATAAGGAAACTGAAGCTAAGGAAGTAAATTACTGGACCATATTTTTATAGCAAATACGTTCAGAGAGGAAGCCACGTCGGTCTGTCTGACTCCAAGAGTGACCTGCAGTGTGATAATTTCCACTCTGTGTTAATAAATGATTCACGATCATCAGGAACTTACTGGTTGAAACCCATGAGGCTGGATTTGCTGGTTTGTCAGGGCGAGACGGATTGACGTCGAAAAGCTTATCTCCAGGAGCCTCTTTATACCCACAAGCGGAAAGGAAGTCTATCCAAAAGTGTGCTCATAAAGAGCGTTCTGGAGCCTCTCACCAGGATGGAGACGAGATGCTGCTCGTGCGGGCTGCCAGCCAAGCGCCCCTCCAGTGAGCTCACAAAATAATGGATGACATTTGCAGCCAGCCTCGCCTCCAGGTCAGGGCTGTCTCTGTGTTTGAACCCTTGACGAAATTACATCGTTCAAAGGCACAGTTGGCAAAAATATGCATCTGGTAAAATGACACTCTAAACAGATGAATTAATTGAACACAGTCTTTAAAAATCAGATAAAACTTTAAGAGGAGGAGAGGTGACAGCCAGATTCCTTGGGGAAAAGAGCTGGTCTTGCTCGCGTTGGGCACAAGACCCTGACGGCAGGTGGAGCGCTCACTCTCTGACGGCAGATAACGACCTCATAATTGTCACTTTCAACCCTTCCTCCGGGTGTAAGAGAAAATAATGGAAGCAAAGCATATTCCACTGGAGGAAATAAGGAAGGAGGGAGGGGAGGAGGGAAGAAAGGAAAGGAGGAAAGGAAGTGTGCAAGGGAGGAAGGGAAGGAAGGAGCGCTTCCTGCTGTAGAATGTCAAGTAGCAAGTTTAGAAGAAATGAGGGAGATAGAGACCCGCCATTTGCTGACCACCACTGAGGTGGCTGACTCAGACAGGAGTGGCCGGTGGATGCTCGGGCCTTCCCGTGGAGTCACGAGAAGGACTAGGAAGTCCACGTGCTCTGAGAACGCTTCCCCCCAGCCACTCACCAGTTACAAAGAGGGAGCGATGCATTTGAGGGAGAGACACCTGGCCAGCCAGGCAAACCAGGCCGACGTCCCCTCGGGCCGGGGTGGGGAACGGGTCACACGCTGTCACTTCCCAAGAAGACTCGCTGAGAAGAAGCCCCCTCGTTTTTGAGGTGCCCCCCTCCCCACGGCTGTTTGGTCTGAGTGCGGTGGTGAGAAAACATCAGATAGACCAGGGTGAGGTCATCCCAGAAGGAAAGGCTCTCAGGAGGCCAAAGGCCCCGAGACACTGAGCACTCTGAACATTAAGCCAGTTTTGCTTACATTCCTGTGATAAACCATACATGCTTTCTCTTCTGTGAAATACCTTTTCATGTCCTTTGCTCAGCTTTATTTCAATGTGTGTGTGTGTGGTTTATTCCTGGAATATACCATACATGCTTCATCTTCTATGAAATACCTTTTCATGTCCTTTGCTTGGTTTTATTTCAAGGTGTGTGTGTGTGTGTGTGTGTGTGTGTGTGTGGATTAAGGAATTCTTTAGTTCTTGATACCAATCTTGATGATTTTGGTAATGTATCCTTTCATTTCCTTTAAGGTGTACAAAAGTTTTTCATTTATTATGGTCAAATGCATTCATCTCTCCCAGTTCGTGCTTTGTACGCCTATTTAAGGTTTAAGAGGGACTTTCCCGATACATGCTTCATCTTCTATGAAATACCTTTTCATGTCCTTTGCTTGGTTTTATTTCAAGGTGTGTGTGTGTGTGTGTGTGGATTAAGGAATTCTTTAGTGCTTGATACCAATCTTGATGATTTTGGTAATGTATCCTTTCATTTCCTTTAAGGTGTTACTTTGTGAACAAAAGTTTTTCATTTATTATGGTCAAATGCATTCATCTCTCCCAGTTCGTGCTTTGTACGCTTATTTAAGGTTTAAGAGGGACTTTCCCGATGGTCCAGTGGTTAAGACCCCACGCTTCCAGTGCAGGGGGCACAGCTTTGACCCCTGGTCAGGGAATTAGATCCCACCTGCTCCAACTAAGAGTTCAGATGCTGCAACTTATGATCCTGGTGCAGCTAAATAAATAAAAATTTAAGAATATACATCTATATATTTCATTTAGTTTTAAAAGACTGGGGGGGAGACTATTCAAGTCCTTAAGCCACCTAGAATAGATTTTTTAAATAATTAATTTGAAATAACTTTAGACATAAAGAAAAATAGCCAGAGCATTACAAAAAGCTCCCACATACCTTCATCCAAAGATTCCCCAGGTTTAACGCTTGTCTGTGTTCTTCCATGACTGTCTGTCCATCCCCATTTTCGCTATTCCTTTTCTGAAACTTAAGAGAACAGGCTACACATATGATGTCTCATCTCCCCTGAGTACCCCAGTGTGTGAGCCCCCAAAGCGAGGACGATCTTGTCTGTGATCACCACACAACTCTCCAACTGGGAAATCAGCATCAGTACCAACTGATGTCCAATTCACAAACTGCAATCAAATGTTGCTAACTGTCCCGACAGTTTCTCTGACTTTTTTGACTTAGGATCGTGCCTAGGAAGACAGTTTGCATGTTAGCTGTCTGTACTGTTTCAGTGTGAATGGGGACCACAGAGATAATTCGATTTATGATCAAGCACACCTTTGTTTTGTGACCTCTGCATCTTTGTTTTGTGCATGGCTCTCTGTGTATATATCATAATAAAAATGTTGATTTTTAAAATAAAATATATATTATTAGGTATGAAGCTAATCACACGCATACATTTCAAACATAACATTTGCTCCCAGGATTCAGATTTCTGCACTAAAGTCAAATTTCTTCAGCCGGTCATATATTTAAGCCCTAGCAGTTTCAACTAACTTTAAAGTGGTGATCAAACATGAAAAGTCACCTTACCAAACAGCAGATGCAAAGGGAGAGTCAAGCCTCTCAAAGCTGATTTTTATTAGGACCCCTAGCAACAGATGTCTGCAAAAATTCCCTCCCCCGTTAATTCATATACATATTTCAACATGGTGTAGTTGCCAATGTTTTAAATAAAAAAGATATATACATTCATAGCTGTATTTTGGTTAAGGGTTTTAGTTAAAGGTATAAAAATGACAGAGCTTCCCGGGTGGCTCTGTGGTAAAGAATCCACCTGCTAATGCAGGAGACCCAGGTTCAGTCCCTGGGTCCGGAAGATCCTCTGGATCCTTGCCTGCTCCAGTATCCTTGCCTGAAGAATCCCATGGACAGAGGAGCCTACAGACAAATCCCAGGGACAGAGACGGGCTACAATCCACAGGGTTGCAAAAGAGTCAGACATGACTTAGCGACTAAGCAACAGCAAAGAACATAAACATGACAGACTAAATTCATGAGCCGCATGTATTGTTAGACCAACCCATTTTAATATAGCAGTGGGTTTTTTTCTGACCCAAGGAAAGGTAGAATTTCCTAGCAATTGCTCTGGTAATTGCTCTTGCAAATAATTTCAAGGGTTTTTTTTTTTCAAGGGGCAGCTTCTGGAAGGTCCACTTATGGTGGACTGGGAGAGAGAGCTGGGACATGGACCGCTCAGGACTCTGCCCTGTTGCCAATGCCAGGACACTCACACCCTCATCAGGTGGCTGCGTGTGTGTGGAACCCTGCCTGCCGCTGAGACGGGGTTTCAGGACCGCCAACTGAGAAAGAAAAGCAGTGCCAACCAGACTCAGAGACCATGGTCTCCTCCTGGTAGACTTGGGGACAGGGAGTTCTGCATATTCACGTCTTAATTACCCAGACTGACTTCCAGGGGTACCTCTGGTTCAATTTGATATGTAGATCCAAACAGCACCACTGACTTTTTTTATCTTATCCTGAATAGTATTTGTTTCTTTAAGTTTAAATGAAATGATTTATCAAAAGGAAACATGTCCTCTGCAAGAAGGCCCCTGTAACTAGCATCCTTAATTCCTTGGGCGGCACCTCCACAGTATTCTAGGAAACCTCCTGTTCACAAAACCCCGAAGGTGAAAACCACCTTGGAGATCACCTAGTCCGATCTCCTCCGTTTCTCAGATCACCAGACCGCAGCTCAGAGAAGCAGGGGCGGGCGGGGGACCTACCAAGGGCCGGTCATCACAGTATTGACAACACAAGGCCTGGTTACCTGCGTCTTCCCACTCTAGTCCACTGCTCTTTCGCTTCAAGTATGATGTGGAGTGGACGCGTCAAATTAAAAAAAGAAAGGAGGAAACTTTCTCCAAGTCCACCTTCAACCATGGGTATTGCCCACAATGTTCGCAAAGAGCCAGCATGCGTTGGTAACTAGGGATTTCGTTATCCTTTAACTAAGAAATTAGGGGGAAACAGTTTCGCAAGCAGTACCAATTGCAGAACGACCTGGACTTATAAAAAAATAATAATTAAAAAAAAAAAAACCAGCATCTGCTTTCAACCATTCACCCCGTATCATTAATGCGTGTTACTGTCTCTACTCTCTTTCCAAACGACCCACAGCAGCGAGGGGAGGCTGGACGAAAGTGGACGAAAGTGGCGAGAAGGCCCGCGGGGGTCCCAGGGGCGGCGCCCCTCCCCCCTCAGCACGCGCCCACCAGACGCTGGCGGCTGTGCGCATGCGCACACCGCCCGCACCCCCGCCCCCCGACTTCCCTCTGCTTTATTTAGGCCTTCAGCTCTGCACGCTCGCACGCCCCCAGCGCCCCAAGTTCGGATGACAGGGGGCGGGGTGGGGGAAATCCCAGGGCACTCTTGGAAGCTCCTGAGTGGGTGGGCAGGAAAAAAGGCAAGGACGTTGAGGACAAATACATCCTTTTCCCACCGCCCCCCACCGCGGGCCTCGCAGCAATCTGGGCTGGGCGCGGGCGCCCCAAGTCCGGGCCGAGCGGGGCCGGGGCGCGCGCGTGGGGCCCCGGGGGTGGGGCGGAGCCGTGGGCGGGGCCTGCGGCGGCTCGCCGATGCCCCGCCCCTCGGACCAACCTCTCG
>SJYT01007173.1:658098-705440 GCA_006410635.1 Cephalophus harveyi | reverse complement strand
GGGCCCACCTTGTGCAGTCACACAGTGCCGCAGTCAGGCCCCGCGCTCCCCTTTAGCGCGTCACCCTCCACCGCCCTTCTTTCGCCCCTTCTTCCCCTTTCCCCGTCTCTGTATCCCCGAAGAGACGCGAACGCCGATGGCGCGGCTCCGGGGGAAAGTGAATTCGACTCGATGTCACCTTAACCACGCATAGCTACTGCTCACTTAACATCTCGTTTTCTCCTGTAATTTGGGGAGATTTAAGGGGTCGTTTTCATTTTTCATTTCTTTTTTCTCTTCATGCGCTTAAAGTTGGCCGACTTCTTCCTTAGCATGTGATAAAAGAAGCTAGAGTTTAGGCTTCTCTTGGTGCAGAGAAAGGGAAGGAAACCAAAGCTTAACGGCGTTTAGGAAGAAAATAGCTCTGTTCCTTTCTCATCCTTAACTCACGCTGCTGGGTAGCAGCACCTCTCAGGAGCACAGGCGCAGCTGCAGAAGCGCTTGGTTGCAGAGAAGGCTGCGTCTACAAGGGTCTGCGCCCGAGCACCAAAACAGTGCAGGTGTGTGTGGATCCGGGTGTGCGTGTGCGTACGTGAGGTACGTGTGCGCGTGTTTGTGCGGCTCAACAACAACAACAAAAAAACCTCAAGAGGCGCATCAGGATCAGAAGGAACCCCTCACACTAGTGATCGCCTCGGAAATTTCCCAAAGGTCTGAGAGTTAGTAAATCCCTTGATCCGAAAGTCGCCTTTGCAGAGCTCCTTCCTGCCGGCTCTCCCCGCTCCCCAAGATATATGATGCCGCGTCTCTAGAAGCGGCCTCTTGCCCGCGCGGGTATCGTGGAGGGCACGCGGTGCACATTTCAGGGACCCCGCGGGTGCAGAGTAAACCCCGGGGCCCCGGCGTGTGCGCGCGCTCCGGGCCCTGCGTGCGGGAGGGTCTGGGGCGCTTCGCTGGGCTCGCGGGCACGCGCGTGTGTGTGCGTGAGTGTGCGCTCACGCGCTCCAGACCGTGCCCCCGAGCCCAGCCGCAGGGCTGGAGAATGCGAGCAGGCCAGCGCAGGGGGCAGGTGGGGGTATCAGATTCTTAGAGCTAAGCTGTTTTCCCCTCCAGCTCCCGCTCCTCTGAACCCCGCTGCAACGTAGGGAGGGGGCTGGATTAGCCCAGGAGCTGGTGGAGGAGCGGGCTGAAACAATCGAGTGGGCGCGCCAGGACTACCCGGCTGCAGGAGGGGAGGGGAGAGGGAGCCCCGGTTCTGCGCAGAGAGGGGGCGGGGTTGGGGGGGCCCCGGGAACAGCGAGGAGGCGGGGGTGGCCGCCGAGCTGGGGAAGTGGTCCCCCCCCACCCCCGGGAGGCGAGAACTCTTCGGACAGTACATTAATTGGAGATAACTGATTAATTCGAGCTTCTGATGACTATAAATGGCGATTCTCTACCAAGGTGTCTTTTTTTAAAAAAAAAAAAAATCGTTCCGTGTCATCCCCCACGTCAGGCCGGCTCGTGGGCGTGAGGCTGTACTTCCTCCGCCCCCTCCTAATGGAGTGAACCATTCCCAGCTCTCCCCCTCCCTCGGCCTCTCTCTTTCTCTCCCTTCCTCGCTCCCTCTCTTTCTCTCCTCCCTCTGCCTTCCCCGTGCATAAAGTCCCCGTCGCTCCTGGAACTTGTTGGCAATGCCTATTTTTCAGCTTTCCCCCGCGTTCTCCAAACTAACTATTTAAAGGTCTGCGGTCGCAAATGGTTTGACTAAACGTAGGATGGGACTTAAGTTGAACGGCAGATATATTTCACTGATCCTCGCGGTGCAAATAGGTAAGTGGACGGCGGGGCCGGGCTCGCGGAGGGCGGCGGGCGGCGGGTGGCCGGGCCCGAGGCACCCGGGGGGGACCGACTGGCCCGCGGTCGCCAGGGGGTGCAGAGAAGCCGGCAAACCCCAGGGATGGGGGCATAGGCTCCTAGGGACCGGCGCGTCCCGGGTTGGTTTTGCTGAAAAAGAAAGAGACTCCAAATGTTCGCCAGGAAGTGTGTGCGGCCGGCCGTTTTCTGGAGGGGCTTTCCCCTCTTTTTACAAAGCGCACGTCCGTCCGCATTTGCTTCTTTCTCTTGGGTGCCCCAGGTTTGGTGCGCTTTGGGGAAATGCATTGCTCCCTGCCATACTGCAAGGCTTTATTTTGAAGGGTCGAAAGGTGAATGCAAGAACAAGATGGCTAGGCAGCTAGAACTGGAAAGTTTATGTGCAGAATGCAAAGATATTCTGGGGCTCAGACTGCTGCATTTAGAACTTTGTCATTCTCCCGCCGCCCCCCACCCCCATATCCTAACTGCAGCGTTCACTTCGGGCACCTCAGACAGGGCTAGGGGGCAAATTGAGAATGATAGGGAACCCCAGAGTATATCTTTTAATACGCTTACCATTAAGGAGCTTGAGTTTAGCTAAATATATATGGATATAATTTTCTATGCACATTTGCCTCTTCTTTTCCACACAGGCATCTGTATGTTATATACAGGAAGGGGTTAAGAAGTGTTTGCAATATGTGGTGTTGGGTGTTTGTAATTTTTGCTAGTTTGGGATTGATTATGGATGGATTTATATAGTCCCCACTTTATGTTAAGGAATCTTGAGTCCTAGTTCCACTGTCGTTGGGGCTTTTGAAAGTTCTTTTTTTTTTTTCCATCCAAAATGAAGAAGGCATAATGGAAGGGAGCACGAGAAAACTCCCTTCTCTGTTGCTGGGTCAGAGCATTAATTAATGTAGCCTCAAAGTGAAAGTGAAGCAGATTATTAATAGAATGGACAAGAGAAAAAAATAGAAACTCTTCAAATGGGTTTTCTGGAGAGGAGGGAATTGTTGGCTCCTATCATTTGAGGCTGTAGCATTCTTTGCAGACAAATCCTTGCAGTATTGTGGGAGGGGGGTTGCTTTAGGGAATTGGTTCGGTTGGGGCAAGAGATGAAATGCATAACATTTTTCTTCATAACATTTTTCTTCATGAAAAATGTGGAACAAACAGGCTTTGGAGTTATCTAGACATTAACATGGATTCTCTGCAATAGGTTTTTATGCATTTGACAGGATTTTCGGAATCTGATTTTCTTTTCTGCATGAACATTGTAGGGATTTTAGAGTGTAGGATGTCGGCGGCATTTCCTTTAATTCCAAGAAACGATTTGATGTTTTGAATCTTTGACATTCGTGCAAAAAGCTGCAATAAATAAAGAACATTTCTGATTGCAACAAATCCCTTAGATCTTGGAAATAAGTGGATGTGGTTTTTGCAATGACTGCAGATTTTTAGAGAGCAAGACAGCAGTTGTTTTTTGATATAGGGCTTGTAATCGCCAAAGGTTTGGGACTCTGCATTCCCTGTGAGAAATAACCTTACTTTGAACGGAGACTGTACATGTGAAATACGCTTGAAACACATTAACCTCGGCCGGGAAATGACCATTTGTTGGCTGTGGAATTAAAATTGAGCATGTTTGTTCCCGAATGCCTGCCCTTTCCCGAACCGGAGGCTCGATCTTTATTAATTCACGGCTGGGAGCTGTCCCAAATCACTGAAATTTGGCAAGAAAAATGGGGGTTGGGCAAAGACGGGGAGGTGGAGGGGTGGTGAAGGCGAGTGAAGACTAGGCGGGAGGAAGTTTGGAATGAATGAGAGGTCGAACAAATGAATGAACGGAAGGAGAGGGCATAAGACACGGACACGGTGGAGGACAGGGAAGCAGCCCAGGTCCCCCGCCCGAGCCTCGACGTGGCAGCCAGGGCTCAGGATGGACAGCAGGGTGGCCCGGGCTGAGACCTGCCCCGATGCAGGAGCCTTCCAAACGCGCCCGGGGGCAAGCCCCCGGCCTCCCCAGGCACCTAGAGACCGAGGAGTCCGAGTTGCAAAAGACAGAAATTTTCACGACTTATTTTACACGCGCGCGCACACACACATGCGCGCTGTGGAAGGTTTTCCAGCAGCCCCTGAAAACGTACCACAACAGAACATTAAGGAGCTTGAGTTTAGCTAAATATATATGGATATAATTTTCTATGCACATTTGCCTCTTCTTTTCCACACAGGCATCTGTATGTTATATACAGGAAGGGGTTAAGAAGTGTTTGCAATATGTGGTGTTGGGTGTTTGTAATTTTTGCTAGTTTGGGATTGATTATGGATGGATTTATATAGTCCCCACTTTATGTTAAGGAATCTTGAGTCCTAGTTCCACTGTCGTTGGGGCTTTTGAAAGTTCTTTTTTTTTTTCCATCCAAAATGAAGAAGGCGTAATGGAAGGGAGCACGAGAAAACTCCCTTCTCTGTTGCTGGTCAGAGCATTAATTAATGTAGCCTCAAAGTGAAAGTGAAGCAGATTATTAATAGAATGGACAAGAGAAAAAAATAGAAACTCTTCAAATGGGTTTTCTGGAGAGGAGGGAATTGTTGGCTCCTATCATTTGAGGCTGTAGCATTCTTTGCAGACAAATCCTTGCAGTATTGCGGGAGGGGGGTTGCTTTAGGGAATTGGTTCGGTTGGGGCAAGAGATGAAATGCATAACATTTTTTTCATAACATTTTTCTTCATGAAAAATGTGGAACAAACAGGCTTTGGAGTTATCTAGACATTAACATGGATTCTCTGCAATAGGTTTTTATGCATTTGACAGGATTTTCGGAATCTGATTTTCTTTTCTGCATGAACATTGTAGGGATTTTAGAGTGTAGGATGTCGGCGGCATTTCCTTTAATTCCAAGAAACGATTTGATGTTTTGAATCTTTGACATTCGTGCAAAAAGCTGCAATAAATAAAGAACATTTCTGATTGCAACAAATCCCTTAGATCTTGGAAATAAGTGGATGTGGTTTTTGCAATGACTGCAGATTTTTAGAGAGCAAGACAGCAGTTGTTTTTTGATATAGGGCTTGTAATCGCCAAAGGTTTGGGACTCTGCATTCCCTGTGAGAAATAACCTTACTTTGAACGGAGACTGTACATGTGAAATACGCTTGAAACACATTAACCTCGGCCGGGAAATGACCATTTGTTGGCTGTGGAATTAAAATTGAGCATGTTTGTTCCCGAATGCCTGCCCTTTCCCGAACCGGAGGCTCGATCTTTATTAATTCACGGCTGGGAGCTGTCCCAAATCACTGAAATTTGGCAAGAAAAATGGGGGTTGGGCAAAGACGGGGAGGTGGAGGGGTGGTGAAGGCGAGTGAAGACTAGGCGGGAGGAAGTTTGGAATGAATGAGAGGTCGAACAAATGAATGAACGGAAGGAGAGGGCATAAGACACGGACACGGTGGAGGACAGGGAAGCAGCCCAGGTCCCCCGCCCGAGCCTCGACGTGGCAGCCAGGGCTCAGGATGGACAGCAGGGTGGCCCGGGCTGAGACCTGCCCCGATGCAGGAGCCTTCCAAACGCGCCCGGGGGCAAGCCCCCGGCCTCCCCAGGCACCTAGAGACCGAGGAGTCCGAGTTGCAAAAGACAGAAATTTTCACGACTTATTTTACACGCGCGCGCACACACACATGCGCGCTGTGGAAGGTTTTCCAGCAGCCCCTGAAAACGTACCACAACAGAAGCGCTTCCCGCGTCCCCCTCCCCATCCAAGCCCGCTCCCCGACCCCGGAGAACCCAGTTCCCCTTTAAAATATTGTCAGTGCGTCTTAGGGGCTGCTTTTTCGCCACCAAGTTTTGGGGGTGAAGGTGAGAAGAGATTGGGGGCCGGGGAGAGAGGATGGACTGTATTTTATTTCCTTTGCTCGCTGCGAAGCAGCGCTTGCGGTGTGGTTTACAGGGGACGCCGCGCAGGGCTCATTTCATCCGCCCTCGTTCTGTTAGAAAAAAAAATTCGTTTATTCCTTCATTCTAGCTCAGTGTTCTAGCTGATACCGCAGTCCAAGGGCTCTTGCTATTTCGTGAGGGAACCGGGAGATTGACGAAGGTTGACGTATCGGCCGGAGCTTCCCGTTCCGGATTAGAAAGCTTAAGGCCCGCCCCGCTCTCCCTGCAGCAATTTGCAAATGGTGCGCTCTCGGAGGCCTCTGCGGGTTCGGTCACCTTCCCCTTGCCTGCTCCTGGCCCAGGGACCGGCGGCTGGGGGCGGTGAGGTGTCCGGTCCTCCCCGGAGACACACGCGAGCGGTGGAGCCCTGAATGCCGCCTGGAAGCGGCGGGCGCTCAGGGCCTGGGCCCTGGAGGCCCTTCTCTCCCCTTCACTCGCCCGGCAACGCAGATCTGCGCTTCGCGTGCGTACTCCTGACGCCCAGGGTGCTTTTGGCCGCTGGCTTAGGCATCTTCAGCTCGGTTCGTGCCTTGGGATGGAGAGAAAGGGCCTTGGCAGCGCAGCTGCCGCCTGGAGCCCGTCTCTCGAGTCCCGTGCCTTGGGGCTTGGCCGACCTGAGACCAGCATCAAGGACTCAGTGTCCCCTGGGTTTCCCCCTCCACCTGCTGCCACCGCCCCGGCTGCGACCCGGCCCCTCTGGAGGGAGCCCCGAGCCAGAGGCCGAGCCCCTGGCGGAAGCCACCCCGACCCCCAGCTGCAGAGCTGGGGCTTGGAGAGGAAGGGTTGTGCCTCGTCGCTGGCTGGTGGAGCCGGGCTGGTTTTTCCCGAGGAGCTGAGCAAGGCAGAGGGAAGCAAGGGACGGCCTCAGGGATCTGGCCTCGGGGAGGTGACCCAGGGTCACTAGCTCGGACACATCCTGACCCTGCCGGCCCTAACTACCCGGGACCACCCTTCCCTCTCCCAGTCTAGGGGTGTAGGGGTGCAGACAAGGACCTCACTAGGAACTCCATGGCAGACAATCCCTGTTATAATGAAATAATCCAAGTTGGTGGCTGCTGGGGGCTTCCAGAGAATTTATTTGTTTATTCGTTCAGCAGTACTTGCCCAGCGCCCACTAAGCAGCGGGCCCCAAGCCCAGGGATTGTTCACAGACGGGGCAATCGGCTGGGCCGCGGGGCCCAGCTCTGAGCCTCCCAGCCCCTTCCTCACCCCTGCATTGTGCCATCACACCCCTCCATCACCTCACAAAAGGGAAACCGCACTGCGAGAGAGCCTTAATGGGCCGGCTAGGGGTGTGTTGGGGAAGCGAAGCAGGGAGCCAGGAGAAAGAAATAAAGAGGCGGGGGAGGTGAGAAGAGGGAGCAAAGGAAACCGAAAGAGATGCGGAGAGCAGTGAAGGCGGGGTCACACGGTAGGAAAGGCCTGGACTCCCTGACCCCATACCTGCGCACGCGGGCCACCTGCAGAAGACGCCGGGTTGCGTGCAGCTCGGCGGTCATTCTCGGGCCCACCGTTCATTCACCTTTCGCCCTGGCGCACTCCGAGCCTGGGCGCCACTGGACACGGCTGGATGGGGCGATGCTCACGGGGTCCCGACGGGCAGGCTGTGGGGCCCCAGGGCCGGGTGGTGGCACCGCTGACCAGTGTCCCCTGCTCCCCGCAGCGTACCTGGTGCAGGCCGTGAGAGCAGCGGGCAAGTGCGATGCGGTCTTTAAGGGCTTTTCAGACTGTTTGCTCAAGCTGGGCGACAGCATGGCCAACTACCCGCAGGGCCTGGACGACAAGACGAACATCAAGACCGTGTGCACGTAAGTGTCCTCTCTGTTGCGCGAGGAGGTTTCGGTGCTGGGGGGCGCATTGTGGAGGTGGGACGGCGCCTCACCTCCCGCCCTCAGGTCTTGGCTGGCGCCTGCCCTGTCCAAGGCGACCCTGTGGCCTGCAATGGGCAGAGGAAGATGCTTTCCATGGGGCCCAGTCCCACGCTCCGCAGCCTGACCCGTGCACACAGAGGCACGCGCAGTCCACACCCTGGAACTGCGGGACCCGGGTGCGAGGGGGCACCGAGAGCTGCTGGCAGCTCCTCTCCATGGTTTGAGGCCCTCTTCCTCTTCCTCTCCTGCTGCGGGAATGAGCACTTCAATCAGGACAGTTGGTTTGGCTTGAGGGGCGTTTTAGGTAGTTCTACCAGGTTTGCCTATAAGGAAAGGAACTCCCTTATTTTGTCCCCTTCCTCTAATAAAATTCCCCTCTGGCACAGGCCAAGAAACTTCACTGGCAGCAAGTGAGTGCAGATCCCTCTTTCCCTTTCGAGAAAGAGAAACTGAAAGAGAAACTGAAAGAGAAACTGAAAGAATATTTTATTTTGTGTGGATGGCTTTGTGCAAATGTCCAGTAACCATCTCTGCGGAGTTTATAGCCAATTTGGAGCTTTAGGGTAGCTATCTCCCTCGCTTATCCCCCCCGCACCCCACTTCCTGCATCTGCAAGGCGTCCCCAGCCCAGGGCAGCTAAGGGCCCAACAAGGCCCAGGGTTGTTTGCCCAGAGCCTGGCTAGAAAGCACAGCTCCCACTGGCAAATGAGGGTAGCAGAGTAGTGTGGAGGGTCAGTCACATCTCAGCTAAGGCAGACCTTAGAAATACCCCCATCTTCTGCAAGACACATGCACACACACTTTCATTTTATTTTTCAAAAACAGCTGTAACCCTTCCCACCCCATCACGGCCCTTCCCATAAAGCCCAGGCAAAAGGTGTTCCTTGTCTCCCATAGGTTGCAGTGACCACTTTCTGCACCCTCCTTTGTATACTCTCAAGTCCTTCCTCTCTCCCTAATTCCTTGGGGGTGGCATGTTATTTGTTAAGCACTGAGTAGTTCGATGGGCGTGAATTTTGCTACAGGCTTTCTTCAATACCCTGGTGTCCACCAGAAGCCACAGCAGCCAAGTGGCTGCTACTTTCCTATCAGGAAAGGGACAAAAGGCTGGGTCTGGGATGCACACGCACCTGCTTTAATCCTAAATGTCTGATGACAGGGAAGAAAGTACCTATAAAGATGGGCAAAAGCGTAAATAGAGATCAGCTCTCAATTCCTCCATCGTTTACCAAATTCACTTACCCAAGCTGTTGGGTTTTTAGCAGGAAAATGGAAATGGGTGGGGCCCTCCCAGAAGTGGCAGACCACTCTGCTGGTGGCTGAGTCCACCTCCTCCCAGTGCCGGTGCTTAGCTGCTCAGCCGTGTCGCCTCTGCAACCCCATGGACTACAGCCCGCCAGGCTCCTCTGCCTATGGGGATGCTCCAGGCAAAAATACTGGAGTGGGTCGCCAAGCCCTCCTCCAGGGGATCTTCCCAACCCAGAGGTCTCCCGCATTGCAGGCGGATTCTTTACCATCTGAGTCACCAGGGAAGCCCACCTCCTCTCAGACCCACCTGGATTCTGTCCTCCTCTGCCCAATCTCTCTTCCAGGAAGACCTGGTCCCCATCTGGGCATGCATAAAGAAAGGAGAGATTGAAACGTCCTTTGGGAGGTGTAATTATGCAGAGAGCTGTCCTGCCGCCTCTCCATTTCTCTAAATCTCAGTATTTATTACAACTTGAGGAACATAGAAGGCCTGTGCCCCAGGGCCTGCAGTCCTCATAAATCAGAGACTCACGGAGGTCATTAGAAAGCAGCCGGAGCTCAAGGCAGTCCAACAGACGTTTATAACTTGACTGTCAGCCAGAAGACGGGGCTGGGAGTTGGAAACCAGGACAAAGCCTGCCTTCAGCGTGCTTATAGTCCAGGCCGGTGAGCAGAAAGGGGGGAGGGGAGGAAAGAACGCACAGATTTCGTGGAGGGCCCTCGCTGGTGACCTGACACCAAGGGCCCTGGCGAAGGGGGAGCCAGACCGGAGTTAGCAAGACGGCACGGATCGACCCAGCCCCGAAAGGAGACAGCGGCCCAGGAATCGATCACGGGTTGGAATTATATTTAGTCTGGAGATCTATTTTGGGTTTTCAGAGGAAAAGGGGGACAATTAAAAAAAAAAAAGGACAACTTGGTTGAAGGTTGTGGGGGCGGGGCTAGGAGCCGAGCCCGGGAGGATCGAGCGGCCGAGGAAGGCGCGGGCTCCGGAAGAGGCGAGCAGGGAGGACCGGTAGCCGGGCCCCTCGAAGGCCGGCGCGGCGGGCTCTACGCTGGCCCCGGGCCCTGCGCCTGGGGGCGGGGGGCTGGCACCACCTCCCGAAGGTCGCGGGGTCCAGGGCCGAGGAAAGGCCTGGGGTTGAGGGATCGGGGAGAGCAGGGACCCGGCGCCCAGGGCCTGAGCTCTAGGGGTTAAGGAAACTGGAGGGGGCGAGGGAGCCAGCCCGGGGGCACGGGCGCTGGCACTCACCGACTCCGGGGAGGCAGAGGCGGGCGGCCGTCTCCGCACCGGATCCGAGCCGGGAGGGCGAGGCGAGGGGCCGCAGAGGACCGAAGCGAGCGAAGAAGAGGAGGGTGCGACGAAGGGACCCGGGGGGAAACCCGAGGGGGAGGAAAAGGGAGGAAGACAAAGAAGGGGAGAGAAGGAAGACGAGGCAAGAGGAGACAAAAGGCGGAGCGGAGGAGACGGAAGGCCGCGAGGGGGACGCTCGCGGGGGCGCAGGCCCGGGGTTCCGCCCGCGCCCACAGTGAACCTCCTTCTGCTCTGTTCTGTTCCTCGCCAGATACTGGGAGGATTTCCACAGCTGCACGGTCACGGCCCTTACGGATTGCCAAGAAGGGGCGAAAGATATGTGGGATAAACTGAGAAAAGAATCCAAAAATCTCAACATCCAAGGCAGCTTATTCGAACTCTGCGGCGGCGGCAACGGGGCGGCGGGGCCCCTGCTCCCGGCGCTGCCCGTGCTCCTGGTGTCTCTCTCGGCAGCTTTAGCGACCTGGCTTTCCTTCTGAGCGCCGGGTCGGCTACCCCCGCGCGCGCGCCCGCACTCACGCCATGCTCCCGGAAACCGAGAGGAAGATCCATACGTTCTTTGGGGACGTTGTGATTCTCTGTGATGCTGAAAACACTCATATGGGAATTGTGGGAAATCCTGATTCTCTTTCTGATTTCGTTTGGTTCCTTGTGTTTCATTTGCCAAATGTTACCGATCAGTGAGCAAGCGAACACAGCCAAAACTCGGACCTCAGCTTCAGTCCGTCTTCACACAGAAACACGAAAACGGCAAACCCACCCCATTTTTTTTTTTTTTTTTTTTGGCACAAGAATCTCAGGAACGGCCCTGGGCCGCCTACTATATCAATCATGTGGATACATGACCAATGATGGGCTCCTCCTAACAGGAAAGAGGAGAGGAGAAGGCCAGGGAAACGCACTGAAGAGAACAGCATCTCGTGAATAATTCACGCTCACTGTCTTTCTAACACAGTCTTGTTTTGATCATTTCCACTGCACATTTCTCCTCGAGAAAAGTGAAAGGACAGATGGTTGGCCTTGTGTTTCAAGGCTACGAAGGGGAGAGGGAGGGAGTTGAGGAAACCTCGGGTCAGAGGTACAGGCTGCCAGAAGCAACGCTGCTGAAGTCACTGAAAGGTTAAGCTTTACCTGCTCGTCTTGATGCATCTTTCGAAGTCCACTGCCTTGGTTTTCCCTCTTGTTTTAGCTGTTCCACATACAGTAATACCTGAATATCCAACGGTATAGATCACAAGGGGGGGATGTTAAATGTTAATCTAAAATATAGTTAAAAAAAGATTTTGACATAAAAGAGCCTTGATTTTAAAAAAGAGAGAGAGATGTAATTTAAAAAGTTTATTATAAATTAAATTCAGAAAAAAAAAAAAGATTTGCTACAAAGTATAGAGAAGTATAAAATAAAAGTTATTGTTTGAAATAGGGGTGTCCTCTTTTTCCTGCCCCAAGCCTGCTTTCTTGGCCGAGTTCTCTTGGGGTTCCCTGAAGGGACACAGGATGCCAGGTGGTAAATTCACCAGCTCACCAGCCATCTGATAACCTACAGTCCTCCAGCCATGGGTTACCAGAACATCTTGCCACTTCCCCGAAATCGTGTTTGCTTAAGAGAAAAGGGAAGCTATATTTTACTTCTGTAAGCCAAAAGGCAGGGGTTCTTCCTAGGGGAGGTTTGGGGGCGCTGGCCTTGGGCGCCTCTGAGAATGCACACGCAGATCCACGCGGGTCAGAAGCCCGAGCACCGGCCTACGGGGCGAGCCCTGCTCGCGACTCGCCGCTTCCTCTGTCGTGGCCGGAGGCAGCTCTCGGAGGAACCACCATTAAGGGCTCCAGCGGAGGGGCCAGAGGCAGGCGTGGTCCCTGGCAGGGAACGGGCGAGTCCTTTCAGAATTAATAAGACAGTTCAGCTGAAACGGCGAGGGCCCCATCGATTCGGCCGGCGAGATGCTTCCACCTCTCCTATTTTTGGCCCGCGTGGTCTCACGGAGAAGTAACTGCCCGCGAGTAAACTCGGAGGAGCAGCCCCGGGTCTGGGACTGCCGGCGGAGAGCAGGCTGCGGGAGGCAGAGCCTCGGGGGGCGGGGGGGGAGGGCGGAAGCTGGCGGACCGCATCGGAGGCTGCGGAGGCGGCCGCGGGTGCCGGCGCCGGCTCCTAAGGGGATGCGCGGGGGCCCTGAAATGCAATGTGTAAACAATCGCTGGAGTAACCGTTCATAAATCAAACCCAGTGGGTCGCAGCGCAATCTGCATTCCCCCCACGAATTGAATTCCAGCAACACATGCGCCCCTGCGCCCCGAGCGCTGGGAAGCGGCGAGGATTCTCAACCGCGGCATCTATTAGCGCGGCCGGGTCCACGCACGCGCCGCGCCCGCCCCTCCGGGGGATATTCCCCCGCCGCCTCTCCAACCCGCCAGCTCTCCTNATTGAATTCCAGCAACACATGCGCCCCTGCGCCCCGAGCGCTGGGAAGCGGCGAGGATTCTCAACCGCGGCATCTATTAGCGCGGCCGGGTCCACGCACGCGCCGCGCCCGCCCCTCCGGGGGATATTCCCCCGCCGCCTCTCCAACCCGCCAGCTCTCCTGCCCATCCCTAGTCTCAGGCCAAACCCAAGGAGATCTAGCTGCCTGCGCGCAGCGGTCACCCACTGAGGAGCTCTGGCGGTTTGGCAAAATAGACCTTGGTTCTAGTTGTTTCAATGGTGATTTTCGGTCTCAGTATAAATGGCACGATTCTCACCTGAGCTCAGCGCCTGGAATTCAAATTAAAATGTCTGAGCCTGTTTTAAATACGAATCTACTTAATGAGGGAGGGGAGGAGGGAGGGAAAGAAAGAGGGCTTACACCGGCCATTCTTGGTTTAACATCTTCCCTCCTAATCATGCCTCTTGCTACCCCCAAAACGGGGGCGAACCAGCGCGCACCACTGGGCCCCTTGCTCGCCAAAGGAAAACGCCCGTGGCGTTCTCCCCAGGCTTGAGAGGGCAGGGGGGAGACCCTCGGGACACACAGAAGACGCCCCTCCCTGCCACCGCGCGGGCTTCCCCCCTGGGAATCGACCTCTTCCGAGGTCTGGAAGGAGACCAGGAGGAGGGAGGGGCTCCGTCGCCCTCGTCTGCAGGACCTGGTGCTCCTGCGGCCTCCCAGGCGGGGCTGCCCTCGAGGGAAGCCTGTCTCAGATCGTCCCAGAGAGTCTCCCGAAAGCTGGGTGCCGCGTAGGGGCTCCCTCGCCTTGTCTCAGGCCCCGGGGCCATCCTCACGTGCTCCTGGATGGAGCCCAGGTTCGCGGGGCGCACCTGGCGGGTTAGAGACCTCTCCTTCTAGTTGCGGTGATTGTTCAGTTATTATCACGCCGTCTTGGACTGTAATTTGTTTAACCAGGATGACATCTCCATATGTTAGCTCGTGTTACCGTTTTTTTTTTTTAAAGCAGCATGGGGTAAGCCCTGATCCCAGCTCAGGGAGATATCCCAGCTCAAGGTGAGCCGCAAGTCAGTCCCAAGGCGGAGAGGGGGTGGGCGGGCGTGAGGAGTGTACGATCAAGCAAGAAGGGGATCGGGTCTACCATGCCGACCACCTGGGCCCGGTACTGCACTGCACGCACGCTAGCTGCCAGCCCTGGAGGACCTGGGACAGGGGAAGGGGCCTCCTACCCTCCACCCCCTGCCCAAGTAGACTCAAGACACAGGAGTCTGCCCACCTGAGTGTGATGCTTGGTTATCTTCAGGGAAAACTCAGAGAGGCCCGCTCCAGAGTCCCCGCTCAGCCCCGAGCCCTCGGGAGGTGGCTGTATGAGGGGCTCAGAGGAGAAGTGCAAGGGAAGGAGAAGGCCGAGGGCGTGCAAAATGAGGACTCAGGCCTGGGAGGAAGACGGGGAAACCTGATCCAGGAGTAGGGCGAGTGGAGGGGCCGGAGGGAGGCAGTCGCCTTGGGCTGGAGACCCCAGAGCTGTGGGCCAGAGGTGGGGGTATAGATGAGCCTGCGGCCTGTTCTCATTCAGGACCCACCCCGAAAAGCGAATCTGCACGAGGCTCCCCACGGAGATTTTCTTTCTGTGTATCTGGAAATCCTTTCAGTCTGACGGATTCTGGGCGGGAGAGGCAAGTCGCCGCGCGGGAAGGGGCAGGCTGAGCGGAAGCACCGGGAGTCGAGTCCGATGGATGGATTGCGGAGACAGAGAGGCCTTTTCTCCCTCCCCAAACTCCCTCCAAGCCTGGCAGAGTTGCTTCCGGAAGGTCTTCAGCCCTCCTTTCTCTCTCCCACTCCCCGCCCCCCACAAGGGGCTCCATCCTGGCAGGACCAGCTGGGCACCTGAGGGGTCCACACTCTGAAACAGTCCCCCGCCCTGTCCCCTGGGACCTGAGGGAGGGCTCCCGGCCACCCCTCCCTTCCCTCCCAACACCCACCAAAGGAGATCGAAGGACTGTGGCCTCACCCCTCACCCGGGTGTGAAAACAGAGTGGGCGGCGGGAGCCACGCGCACACTGGCCGTGGGACTCTCCCAGGAGTCACTGGCGGCCGAGCCCCGCGTGGCAGGAGCTATGCAATGATGTAGCTCAGAGCTTTCCCGGAAGGAGAACAGCATCTCCTGGGACCATGGCAGTCTGGGTGCCAAACCCGAATGCCGGAATGAAAAAGAAAGGGCCAATAGAGAACGGACTTGTGATTGCCGAGGAGGGAGGGTGGGGTGGGGAGGTGGATGGAGGTTTGGGATGAGCAGATGCAAACTACTACATACAGCATGGATAAACAACGAGGTCCCGCTGTACAGCACAGGGAACTCTATTCAGTATCCCGTGATAGACCACTGTGGAAAGTTATGCTAATGAATATATGCACACATACGCACATATCTGAATCACTTCACTGTACACCAGTAATACAACATTATATATCCACGCTACGTCAACAAAACGAAATTTTAAAAAATAAATAGGATGAGCCAGGAAGAAAGAAAGAAAGAAACTGGAAGCCATGCTGCCTACCGGACTAAGGCAACGTCCCCCCTCAGCCCTGGCGCGGGGAAGGAAGGACAGGGTCAAGGAGGTGTGTAAACCCTGCATCCGGATCCTCACCCTGGAAGGACATGCCTTCAGGGAGCCAGAAGGCCTCTGTCGCCAGCCACATAACCAAGATTGGATTCCGTACCCCCTCCAGACCTCAGTTTCCTTGGGGGGGTCATACCTGCCTCATGCGGTTGTACTGTCTCAAATGTGATATAGATGAAGCGCTTTCCTGCTACACGCCTCTTACCTACTGTTAGATGTTATTATTCTTGTTTACTCCTGCCTCCACACAGGCTTAAGCCCATGGTCTTAATGAATTCTTTAACATAATCTGACTTTTAATATGACTTTTAATACAGTGAGGCACATTTCCTTTATAGTGCCGTGTGTGTGTGTGTGTGTGTGTGCACGCGCACGTGTGTGCGCTCAGTCATGTCTAATGCTTTGTGACTTCGTGGACTGTAGCCCGCCAGGCTCCTCTGCACGGGATTTCCCAGGCAAGAATACTGGAGTGGGTTACCGTTTCCTTCTCCAAGGGATCTTCTCAACCCAGGGATCCAACTCACGTCACACATATCTGAATCACTTCACTGTACACCAGTAACACAACATTATATATCCACGCTACGTCAACAAAACGAAATTTTAAAAAATAAATAGGATGAGCCAGGAAGAAAGAAAGAAAGAAACTGGAAGCCATGCTGCCTACCGGACTAAGGCAACGTCCCCCCTCAGCCCTGGCGCGGGGAAGGAAGGACAGGGTCAAGGAGGTGTGTAAACCCTGCATCCGGATCCTCACCCTGGAAGGACATGCCTTCAGGCAGCCAGAAGACCTCTGTCGCCAGCCACATAACCAAGATTGGATTCCGTACCCCCTCCAGACCTCAGTTTCCTTGGGGTGGTCATA
Organism: Cephalophus harveyi; assembly: GCA_006410635.1. Classification (NCBI taxonomy): domain Eukaryota; kingdom Metazoa; phylum Chordata; class Mammalia; order Artiodactyla; family Bovidae; genus Cephalophus; species Cephalophus harveyi. Next base: position 689,341 of record SJYT01007173.1, on the reverse strand, counting down.
CCTGCCTCATGCGGTTGTACTGTCTCAAATGTGATATAGATGAAGCGCTTTCCTGCTACACGCCTCTTACCTACTGTTAGATGTTATTATTCTTGTTTACTCCTGCCTCCACACAGGCTTAAGCCCATGGTCTTAATGAATTCTTTAACATAATCTGACTTTTAATATGACTTTTAATACAGTGAGGCACATTTCCTTTATAGTGCCGTGTGTGTGTGTGTGTGTTCACGCGCACGTGTGTGCGCTCAGTCATGTCTAATGCTTTGTGACTTCGTGGACTGTAGCCCGCCAGGCTCCTCTGCACGGGATTTCCCAGGCAAGAATACTGGAGTGGGTTACCGTTTCCTTCTCCAGGGGATCTTCCCAACCCAGGGATCCAACTCACGTCCCCTGCACTGGCAGGCATGTTCTCTTCCACTGAGCCACCTGGGAAGGCCCTTCCTTTATAGGCCAGCAACTTAATTTCCTCTTGCTACAGGCTGCCCAGTGCTCCAGCCTGTGCTGGTCCTCTCAGGAAGCTCTAAATAAGCTTCCCGAGTTGTCAGCCTCTGGACAGGGTCTGTGTCGCTAGACCCTAGCCACCCCACCTGGCATGGGAGCCCAGGCCAGCCTCCTGTCCTCACTGCTTTCCAACCCTCAATCTGGGGTCCCTAGTTCTCGCAACACTAAAGGGTCTGCTCCAGAAGCCTCCCCCACAGCTCCCCTCCCCATCTTTACTCCTGCCCCCACCATTTATATTAAACCACTCTCTCAAAATTAAACCAGAAAAAGGAATTCATTCCTTGTAATCAGCCATGTAATACAGTGCTACACAGAGCCAAGAATATTAACCCACCCTGCACTAGTGTTAACAAACACGTGTGTTCTCATACACCTTTCCCCAGCTCGTGAAAACACATCCTGACATATACTCATATGAAGGGTGGGCTTTTTTTTCACTTTTACAGAATTATGATATACTTCTTTTCTACTAATCCTTCAAGATCAACAGCTAAACCTTCTTTTAAATAGCTACACAATGTTTCTTAGACAGCCGTACTACAATTTATTTCCACCCATCAGTGGATATTCAGGCTTCTCCAGTTTTATTTGTGTGTCTGACAAATATTGTTGTAATAAAGATTCCTGTTGAAACAATGTTGTTTACTAGTATTTTTATTTCTTCAGTAGATCAAATCCCCCCAAATTTGGATTGCTGAACAAGAAGGTATGTATATGTGTTTATTTTTTATTTTTAAATGTGTATGTCCTTTTAATCTTTTTAATGTTGGATTACATTCCCAAAGAGTATATGGCTCATTTGCCCACGTCCTCATCAACGCTATCTGTTAACACTTTCTTGGGTCTGCCAGTGCAGTAGGTAGCTGGTGGCTTTCTGGAGGCCACACTTCGCAGCTCTGCATTGGGTGCTCTGGGCCCCCTCTGCCTTGATTGCCACCACCACCACCATCACCAGCTGGTGGGGACGGTCCAGCTAAACTTTCTGTCCCCCTGCCTCTAGCAAGGGCAGAGTCAGGCCTAATTATTCCTGGAACCCCGGACTTTCTCGCTAATCTAATAGGCACACCCCCTGGAGCCGAGGGTGTGGATCCTGCTGTCCTTGGCCAGGGACCAAGGGCAGGTGGAGTGGGGACTCGGCCACTTCCACTAAGGCATGCCCCCCGTGGATCCGTGGGCCAGTGCCACGGCTGGAGCTCCTGGCCTGTATGGCGTGGAGAGAGAGGGAGGGAGGCGTCCCAAAAATGACAGCTGAACTCTTTTCCATCCAATGAGGCCAACTGGGAGCAAACCAGGAGGATGGGGCTACAGAGACCCGGATTACACTGTCTCTTGTCTCTTCCCCACTTACTCTGTTTCACTTCTTAAAAAATCTAACTTACTTTCATGGAGCACATAATACACGCTAACCATTATGCTAAAGCTTTGCCAACATCATCCCATATTTGCACTAATTTCTGTAGGAGATTGCATTCTCCTCACTTTACAGATGAGGAACAGGTTTAGAGAGAGGTTAGAAATTGGCCCCAAATCAGCAGGCAGAGCTGAAATGTGAGCATTCATCTGTTTTGGGAACCTGTTTTAAGACTTCACTTTGCTGTTTCTATTACTATTTTGAGCCAAAAGCGAGATAGATAGCACAAGTGAAAAAAAAAAAAAAGAAAGAAACAGGAGTTCTATGATAGGGAGAATAATGACGTTGAAAAGAGTTCTAATCCTTGGATCCTGTGACTGTTAGTTACATGGCAGAGGAAAGTAAATGCTGCAGATCGAGGTAGGTTGCTAATGGGTTGACCTCAAAACAGGGAGGTTAGCCTGGGTTGCCCCTGAGGACCCAATATTATCATGAGGGTTCTTTGAAGTAGAAGAGGGCAGGGTCAGGGGATGTAGGAAGGCCTCCACTTACCGTCGCTGACTTTGAGGTTGGAGGAAGGTGCCTCTGAAAAGTGGAGAAGGCAAGGAAACAAATTTTCGCCTGGAATCTTCAGAAAGTCATGCAGCCCAGTGAGGTTAGACCAGTGAAATCCATGCCAGAATTCTGGCCCTCAGCACTAACTCTAAGATTAGAGATTTGCATTGCTTAAGCCACCAAGTTTATGGTAATGTGTCACAGCTGCAAGCAGAAAAGCCAGACAAATTCTAATTTGGGGGGGATTTTATTTGAATTTTTTATTTGCATTGTCGATTCACAATAAGTTTCAGTTGAACAGCAAGGGGACTCAGCCATATGGACACATGTATCCATTCTCTCCCAAACTCCCCTCCCATACAAATCTGATTTTTTATGTTACAGGTATCCAGAGAACCCTTGCTGGGATCTGCTCAGGGCCCTTCTCTGAGTTTTGGGGGGTACATGGGGATGGGATGGTGGCAGCCTGGCGGAAGTGGCACATGTGAAGGAAAGGAGACTTCAGGGACCAAGTTTCAAAGGACAAGCAATCAAAAACTTGCGCTGACATTTTGCCATGTGTTGGCATAGAAGCTTTATCTTCTCCTCCGTTTTGTGTCCCTTTTAGCTGCAAAAGCCTTCTTTTCCTCCAGGAATTTCGGAGACAGGCCCGTGAGTGACTAGTTTCTGTACCAGTCACTCACAGGCCTGCTCGGGTATGAGAAGTTTACGTACAGAGATAGATGGTTTGACGGAACTTCAGTGAAATGAATGTATCACCAGGTGGTTATTCTCTTGATAAATCACAGCATCTAATTTTAGCCACACACCTTATCACCTGGAAAAATCAGGTGTTGGGATGATTTTTTTTCTTTTTTAATGGTGGTAGGGTTTCCAACTTTGTTTGTGACCAAGAGGACAGAAGGAAGTGAATGAAAATGAAAGTCCCTCAGTCCTGTCTGATTCTTTGCGAACCCATGGACTATACAGTCCATGGAACTCTCCAGGCCAGAATACTGGAGGGTAGCCTTTCCCTTCTCCAGGGGGTCTTCCCAACCCAGAGATCGAACCCAGGTCTCCAGCATTGCAGGCGTATTCTTTACCAGCTGAGCCACAAGGGAAGGCCGAAGTGGGTCCAATTTCCGTGGAATTCCTGGAATGAGTCCTGGGAGTCTAGAATGGGGAGTGAGTAAAAGAAACACAGGGAAAAGCGAAGCCACGCAGCCGCAGGCAGGCACTGCCTTCCACGTGGAGAGAAACGCCTTAGACGAGTCCAAGCCTGCTAAGGAGGAGAGGAGAGAAAAGGACACACTTGTCCATCTGGGTTAATCAAGTCACAAATTGGTTTGTTGACAAATGGGGAGTGAGTAAAAGAAACACAGGGAAAAGCGAAGCCACGCAGCCGCAGGCAGGCACTGCCTTCCACGTGGAGAGAAACGCCTTAGACGAGTCCAAGCCTGCTAAGGAGGAGAGGAGAGAAAAGGACACACTTGTCCATCTGGGTTAATCAAGTCACAAATTGGCTTGTTGACATCAAGACACCGCTGCGGGAGTCTCCTCTTGATTAAGAAGGAAGCGAGAGGAGACAAGCAAACCAGAGGGGCCGGCCGGGGCGGGTCGTTCGCTCAGGCTGATGGACAGGCGGAGTGGCCCAAGGCTCCTGTCCGCGGGCCTCATCTCTCCCGGGCCTCAGAGGGTCTGTGGCGCTTCCGGGCGTGACAGTGAGAAATGGCTCGGGACCCTCCTCCTCCCCCGTCCCTCCCCGGGCTGGAGAACTGCGCCTCCCTCAGGCAGGACTGAAATCCCAAGCAACCCGGTTCATTTAACTCTGGCAAAACACAAATTTTTCAAAACAGGCAACCTTGAAAGGGACAAAGAGCATCTCGGGAGTGTGAGCTGCACATTCGTCAATGCCACCTCCACCAGGAGCTGTGAGCATCCCTGCCCGTGTACCAACCAGCCTCTGGGCGTTCTCTCTGCCCAGCGCGTGGTCTCCACGCCCGCGCCGTGCACACCGGCCGCCTTTCGCGAGCAGCCTCGGGCCAGCGCCTTTTCCTGCGGACTTGTTCTGCCGGTTTCTGCACTATTTCCTGCTCTTATGAACAAAATGAGAGAGCCACCTGCATGTCCTCAATTGCTTTGCTTATTGGCTGTGTTGTATAGTTTTTCCCCTTTCTGAATAGCCCTTGCCACTTTTATAAACGGCAGGAAATAAACGGCTCAAATCTTTATTTTCAGGGATTGCTATACATGCGTATTCAAATCCAAAATTCATAATGACACAGTCTCTTATGCCTATATTCTCTGCTTCATATGCATCCTAAGAGAGAGATACAAACACGCACACGCATTCACACTGCACTTGGGAAACTGACCTTATTCACTCTAATTTGCTCTAGGATCCTGCCTCTTAGGCCCTAAATTGTCTCTGCCATTTTGTATCTCATTCTCCAGATGCTCCTTTTCCTCAGCTTACAACTTACACAAATCTCCGGTAGCCTAAAAGATACTCCCCCTTTCCATCCTTCTGTCCCCCCACTACCGACCCGTTTCTCCATCCACCTCCTGGAGCAAAGCCCAGCCCACAAAGGACATGTTGGAAAAAACGTGGGAGACTCAGCGTTCCTTCCCACTCTGCCAGCCCCGCCCTTCTCCGCCCAGCCCCACCTCCAGCTTCTCTCCTTTCAACTACAGAACATCCTTCTCATGGTCCTCCTTCCTTCACCCCACTTACATTTAACCATATAAAAATTATTTTATGTATTCTACCTTTAAATTTACCAAGAATCCACACTCACTGTAGGAAAATTAGCAACCGCAGGTGACCCAAAAGGGGAAAATTAAAATAGCCGGCGTTTCTTCAGCCAGTGATATGCATTTTGGTCTCAGTGTATCTTGAATTCTCTTCTTTCTGCATGATTCTCTTCTTTCTGCGTGATTGTGATCACGTTATTTCCTTTCTCGGGAAGCTTCACTTCCTTCCCCTTGCTGAATCATTGCCCAGTGATTCAGGGTCTCTGCATGGCACCCAGGATCTGGGCCCTCTCATCTGGCCAGACTCCTGCCCATCCACAGCCCTCCACACCACCCGTGCCCTGCAGCCACTCGGGACTCCGTGCTCCTCCCTGAGCTGTCCCCCAGCTGCACTCTTTGCTCACCTAGTTCCCCCATCACCTCCCTCCACCCATGGGTAGCCTGATCTTCAAGACTCCTTCAGGCTCCATCTTTCATGAATCCTTCTCTGACCCCCTGGTCAGAATTACTGGGTATCCCCTCTGTTGACTTCTGCCTGTTCTTAATTTTGTACTAGAATTAGCTGTCTGCTGATCAGCTTTGTCTTTAAACCAGAAGTTTCCTGAGGTCAGGGACTGTGTCTCAATCATCTTTGTATCTCCCACGATGCCTAGCACTGCACCTGGCACAAATGTTTATGGAGGAAAGAACATTTCCAACCCCTGCTGCCTCACACACATGTAGTTGTACACCATAATCTTGGAAGGTATGGTATGCTGTCAGTCCATCTGAGATGCTTCTTGTTAATACCTTTTCTCCCTCAGAAACTTCTCTGGCAACCTGGGTGTTTCTCCTTGTGAGAAGAGAGACATAAAACTCTTGGACACATGCAACAAAGTCCATCCAGTGATCAGAATCAAAGGAACAGACATTCCCATAGCAATGCAGATAAAATGAAATGAATGAAAAACAGCTAAAACAGAGTAGAAAGAGAAAGGGCTTCCCTGGTTGCTCAGTGGTAAAAAAAAAAAAAAAAAAAAAGTCTGCCTGTAACGCAGGAGATGCAGGTCCAATTCCTGGGTTGGAAAGATCCCTTGGAGAAGGAAATGACAAACCACACCAATATTCTTGCCTGGGAAACATAGAGGAGCCTGGCAGGCTACAGTCCATAGGGTCTCAAAAGAGTCAGGCATGATTTGGTGACTAACAACGGTAAGAAAGAGAAGAGAAGCAGGTCCTCCTGGAATGTCCTTTCCGTGCTTCTCAGAACAACTTCCTCCACGTTCCATTAGCTTTTATGTTCTCTCATGTGCTACAGGGGACACGAGAGTCTCATGTTCTTCCCTTCATCCCCTCCCTCTCATCCAAGGAACTCTTGAAATCAGTAACGTTCCTGCTTCCTTGTTTGATGAAAAAGAGAATTCCCCATGCTTCCCCTTCACCCACATTATGAGCTTATCCCCTCAAGTGTGGACGACGACCGTGCATGCAGTGGCAGCCTCTAGGATGACGTCCAAGGATCTCTGACTGCCAGACATGCCTGTGTGTAGTGTGCAATCATTTTGCACAATGAATCAAGGTTGGCCTCATGTGACCAATAGAATATCAATGGAGTAATGATGCATGGCTTCCAAAGCTAGGTCAGAAAAGGCCTTGCAGCTTCCTCCTCCATCTCTCAGATCATTTTCTTTGGGGGAAGCCAGCTGTCATGCCATGAAGCCACTCAAGCATCCTTGCGGAGAAGTCCACATCAAGAGGAACCGCATCCTCCCCTCAGCCCCCAGCACTGACCTGCTAGCCCCAGGAGGGAGCCCCTGGGAAGCAGTCCTCCAGCCACAGTCCTAACTTCAGATGGCTGCAGCCCCAGCTGATCTCTGACTACACCTCCATGGAGACTTCAAGCCAGGACCAGCCAGTCAAGCTGCTCTCAAACTCCATACCCAGAGAAACCATGAAGGATGATAAAAAATTCCTGTTGCTAAGATGCTGTTTGAGGATGATTTGTTATGCAATGAGAGCTAGTAAAATGCATTTGGTATTTTCTTTCATTTTATTCTTCAGTGTCTGTTTGTCCATATGTTCATGTGAATCTTGATAGGTTTTATTTGTGAGACTCAAAAAGAAAGGACTTCATCGAGTATTGTGTAGTGAATAGCAAAGTACTTCAACTGGGCTGTCGAGTATCTAAGTACTTTAAACAACGATTGCTGTCAACTAGGAAGCAGGTATACCACAAGGCAGCTTAGGACTGTCAGTGAGTCCAACAGGAAAAGAGAGGAGTCCAGGCATGTCAGCCGTTGCTGTTGTTCAGTCGCTAAGTCATGTCTTCCTCTCTGTGATCCCGTGGCCTGCAGCACACCAGGTTCCTCTGTCCTTCACTGTCTCCTGGAGGCTGCTCGAGGTCATCTCCACTGAATCAGAGATGCTATCCAACCACCTCATCCTCTGTCATCCTTCTCCTCCTGCCTTCCATGTTTCCCAGCATCAAGGTCTTTTCCAATGAGTCGGCTCTTCACATCAGGTGGCCAAAGGATTGGAGCTTCAGCAATAGCCCTTTCAATGAATATTCAGGGTTGACTTCCTTTAGGATCAGCTTGTGTTTCAGACAGTGGTACCTTAATACAAGGGTATAGTTAAAATGTGTTAGAAAGGCTGGAAGAGGGAAAGAAGTGATGTCACCCGAGGAAACCACAGCAATGCTTAGGTCTGAAGGAGCCAAGGTGAAACAGCATCATGCAGAGCCTGTGGCCACTGTGACAGCCAAGACTGTGAAGCTTTCCTTCCTGCCTTCTGGTCTCCTGCCAGAGCCTCCCATTGGCAGAAACAAATAGGAAGCAGTAGGCAAAGGAGTCTGGGAATTGTAGTTTGTGAGCCTTTGGCCCTATCAGTAGAGAAAAGATAAAGACAGGGCAGCTGAGGAGTTGAGAATCCATAGGCATTATTTGTCACTGGAAACAATAGTAAAAAAATGGAAATAAAGGTGTATGTATTTGAAAAGGTTTACTCAAAAATAAAATGTCCAACATGTGGTCATTATTTGTGATCAGAGAAAGAGAAATTCAGGTCTTCCCACATTGATCTTCCAAGACATAGTCCAGGGACTACTCTGGTGGCCCAGTGGTTAAGACTTTGCCTTCTAATTCCAGAAATGCAGGTTCAACCCCTGGCTGGGGAGCTAAGATACCACATGCCGCATGGCCAAAAAACCCAAACATAAGACAGAAACAATATTTTAACAAATTCAATAAAGATGTTTTAAATGGTCCATTTAAAAAAATCTTAAAAAAAGAGACATTGTTCAGTAGCAACAGGGTCAAAATTCTAAATTCTTCTAAAGTGCTGCCATATCAAAGCCCTTTTTATTAATTGTAGGAGAGCATTTCTAACAAGAAGAGCTAACACACGGAGCACAAAATACAGGCCAGGCACTGTTCTAACTACTTTACAGTCGTTAACTCATTTACCTGCTACACATCTGCACAAGGTCAGCCCTAGTGGGATCCATTCTGCAGGGGAGCAAGCTCAGTCCCAGGGGAGTTAAGTCCCACAGACAGTGACTCCCAGGGCCAGGGTCCCAACACGGTCGCCTGGTTCAGAGACTCCACGGCACTGTCCCTCGCGCTTTCATCAGCTTGCCTAAAATGCGGGGGCTACTCATCATTGCTTGTGCCTATGTCCAGAGTGTTCAAAATAATAATATTAAATTATAATAATATTGAAATATAAATATTATAAAATAATAAATATGAAACAATAATAATGTTGAAAGGAACAAAAGTCTAGGCCTGTCAAAGCTCAACCCCTGAGCTTTAGGGCCAACCTTTCACCCAGCTGGTGCAAATGTCCACTCTACTACAGTGCAGCCCATGAACTCCTTTAGAATTAGAAAGACCATGGTTATGGAATGAGCTGGGTCTCTCAGAGCTTTTTAAGTCTGGAAATATCCAATCCAAATCTGGAGATGGTTAGTAACTGGTACCCAGGGAGGGCTTGTAAAACAGAGGGCTGTGTGCTTGGGCAGTGACGAGACTCCAGTCAGAAGAACACTACGCTTGGGGGGTTGTTTCCATCCAGCCTGCACCCCTGCAAAAACCTCATCATTTCAACAGGCTCACTTCAGTTCCTCTGCTAGAGGGGCAGAGAGGAGGAAGAGATTGGATCCTCAGAAACTTTATTTCAGCATCTGGGGCAACTTTATTTCTTTTCATACTTTGAGGATTTAATTTCATTTTTAAAAGTGAGATATAATTGATATATACAACATTATGTTACATCCAGGTATACAACATGAATTTTTCTTGTTTGTAAACAGCCGGTGACTTGCACCATTTTGAAATAACAAGTGACAGGGTCATCACACCTTGAGCAATTCCAGGCAGAAGGGAGAGGAGAACAGAGGGCATTGTGTGGTAACACCAGACCCTCCCACCCTTATATTCTGAAGATGCTCTTTCTGTGGAGACTGCACACTGGCTCAACTTGGTATGCTTTAAAAGGAGGGAGGCAGTTGTGGAAGGTGTGTATTCCCAAATGAGTTTAGATGGCAGACCCGCAGTACCTGAGTCCTTCTGAGTCCAACACCAGAAGCACAGATGCTTCTTCTGAACCTGCATCAGCGGCTCATGCAGGGTGGAAGGCAGGCCTCACTGTGCCCAGGAGCCACCACCGAGTACTTCAGAGCGTCCTTGTGTGCTGGGTTACACTGTTCAAGGCAAACCAAAATGGATCCAATTCCTGACTGCCAAGAGGGGCATTCAAACAGAAAGCAGCAACAGGGTAACATAAGAATTACATGAGCTTTTTAAAGAATTAAAGTATAGTTGCTTCACACTGCTGTGTTAATTTCTGCTATACAGGAAAGTGACTCTGTTATACATAAACACATTCTTTTTTATATTATTTTCCATTAGCTTTGACTGTAATGAAAGGGATTGATTTTCATGTAGCTTTTAGAAAATTAATCAGTTTATAAACCTATTTTTTGATAGCCACACAGCTGTGTGGTTATTAATGGAGGTACATGGAAAGAAGAATTAATATACAAAAGATCTTCTCAGAATGAATGGCATGTTTTAAAGAATATGTGGTTCTTCTTTTGCAAGTGTGGAGCTACAACATAGCACCCATCTCTGCTGCAGGCTTGCACCCCAGCAGGCAGGCGCCATCTCTGCTCATGCAAAGGACACATCTTCTCTCTGAACACCCAACTCAGAGAGGGGGTAACTCCCAAGCTCACACTTGCTTATACCAAAGTAGCCTCTTTGGGTTTTGCCCCTCTCTCTGTAATCCTCTCGTTGTGTGCTGAGTTGCTCTGTCGTGTCCAGCTCTTTGTGAGTCCATGGACTATAGCCTGCCAGACACCTCTGTCCATGAGATTTCCCAGACAAGAATACTAGAATAGGCTGCCATTTCCTCCTCCAGGGGCTCTTCTCAACCCAGGGAATGAACCCGAACCTCCTGTGTCTCCTGCAGGCGGTAGTCCTCTCCTTAGGGTCTTTTTATAATACCGCTGTCAATATGAAAAGGAGTTGGCTCAGCACTGCTGAGAGTGATTTCTGAGCAGGTGCGGCATTACGAAACGGGGTGAAAAATACCAAGTCACAGATGTATGTCTGCTACAGGGAAGGGAAGCAAAGAGATGGGAGGACCCTTCAGGGTTTGAATTTTCACTTGCTGTTTCTATAATAGGCCTGTCCCTACATGGCCCAGCATCTGCCTTATTCTCTGACCTCACCACAATTTCTCTGCCCCAGAGGCCCCAAGCTGAAAAGGCTTTATAGGTTGACATTAACATCTTGCTTAAAATGTCTTCAGAGATAATGTATTTTAAGCTCCATTTGGTCAAATAACATGACTACATATCTCATATACTAGGTTCATTTTCCTTGCGAAGTGGAACACCCTTTTTAACTTGTTTAATTGCTGACTATTTATCCCAACTCCTGGGGAAGTAACTGACAACCACTCCAGTGTCCTTGCCTAGAGAATTCTATGGACAGAGGAACCTGGCAGGCTACAGCCCATGGGGTCACAAAGAGTCCGACACGACTTGGTGACTGAACAATCACTCCAACTAGAAGAGAAGCTTCTTAGAACATTGCCTAATCTAGAGTAGACAATCAATATGCCTTGAATGCGGAGAAGGCAATGGCAACCCACTGCAGTACTCTTGCCTGGAGAATCCCAGGGCCGGGGGAGCCTGGTGGGCTGTCGTCTCTGGGGTTGTGAAGAGTCGGGCACGACTGCAGCGCCTTAGCAGCAGCAGCAGCACACCCTGAATGAATGGATTCAGGCAGCCAGGGCCTGCCTGGCGGTTCTGATAAGCAGAGCACATCTCTCATACATGTTTCTGAACTTACAGTCTTCGCTAGGACCTCTGCATAGAGAAGAAACTCAGTACTGACTGCTGAGCGCACATAACCAGTGATCACGAATCAAAGAATGAATGCGGCAACGAACAGCCCAATGTCTCCGTGCCCGTGTCCCTCTGTGAGCATGCATGCTACTTTAAGTGACTTGCAAACTCACGGTGCACTGAGGGCTTTGTTGCCTCATGTTCGTGGTCCCACCCTTAGAACCATCTCGCAGGGAGTCAGAGGGGAGCGCGTTGGTAGAGTCTAGACATGGTGGCTTTTAGCGGCACTCCAAGCCCAAACCGAGAAAGCCCTTACTCCCCTCCCTTCCAAACCACTTTCTAAGAATGTTCTGGCACTCTGCCATCACAGGATGGCTGCCTCGTGCGGTGTAAGTTAGTAACACGGGAAATCTGATGATTCAAGTGTCTTAAAGGAGGCAAAAAAGGGAAAAAAACAGCCTTGTGACAGTCATCTCTTTCCTGTTCTTTCTATGGAGAACACGTTGATTGTTATGAGCTGTTAGGACTTTATAAACTTCCTTTCCGCAGTGATCCATCAGTGTCAAGCATTGTTACTATCCTGTGGTTCCCAAATTCCTCTCTTGTGGGCAGTAATTTACCCTTATTTTTTTCTCTGTGATAAACCTTTGCATGATTAGTGAGTCTCTAATTAGGGATTATCATCGCCTTGGAGGTCCCAGCAAAGAAAAACATCAACAACCTCAGATGAGAAGACTAAACGGTCCCCTCATACTCGTTTCTCTCCAAGCCAGATCCATCTAGGATCGTGTCTGCAGCCACTCGGCACGCCTCTTCACGCTGCGCTCAGCCGCTCTGTCACTTCCAGCTCTGTGCGACCCCACGCACTGCAGCCCGCCAGGCTCCTCTGTCCATGGGGATTCTCCAGGCAAGAATACTGGAGTGGGTTGCCCTGCCCTCCTCCAGGGGATCTTCCCAACCCAGGGATCAAACCCTTTAGCCTCCTCAAATTTCAGATACTCGCAGGCTCATGGCACACCAGCTTGGTTAACTGGAAAGCTTTTCATAATCATTTTCATATGTGAAATTAAGTTTCCAAAGGAATCATTAGAAATGCAGGGGTTTACTCTTGAAATACTAAATACTTATTTATTATCTCATCAGCTGACAATGGAATTTCAACATATAAAGCACCGTAAGAAGGCTTTCACCCAAAGTTATATGTGGAGAGCTTACTTCTGATTGACTATTCAGATACTGACAGTATAACTGAATGGTGTCTAGCTCATCTTTCTTGTTTTTATGCTGATTACATGGCATGACACTCTAGTGCTTTTTGATCACGCCAGAATTGACACAAAGGTTGGGACTGTATGAGTTGTTTTGTTTTATTTTCCTATTTAAAAAAACTTCATTGAATTGTTCTCAAATGTAAAAATGAGACAACACCATTGGTAAATTTATTACATGGCCAGAAATGGAAACTAAAATTTAGGATCTATTGATTCACTAAATTGACAAAGATGGGATACTTTTTTCCTTTCTTTAATGTCAGCTCTTAAAACATCTGAATATTACCTAATCCCAAATTGGTCAGATTATCGATGTATTTATCAACTCAGCTGTTTTGGAACCCAGTCATTTTGGTTTCTTAATGGCTGAATTATATCAACTGTGCAAAAATCCAGTAATTATAAAGAGAAACATGTTAGATATGTTTCTTGTTGAATTTTTAAGAAAGAAATCTATGGTTATATTCATGACATGAAGTGAAGAAGCAAGGAAATTGCACCAACAGTTCTGTAAAAACACATCCTTAAGGAAAAATCAAGACAGTATAAAAATTTGAAAATCTAGGAAAACAAAATAGAAGGCAATTGAGACAGTGCTTTTTCTTTCCTGGAGACTTCTTTTCCTTCTGGAAAAATAGGGAAAATTTTATCATCTGGGCCCTCTCCCAAGGACCTAACAGAAAGAGAATAAACATATACAACAAGGAAAAGCAAGCTGCATTACAGTTGATGACGCTGAGGCCACAAGTAGTGTGAGAAATAAAATAATGGTATTGAGGCTGTGTGTAAGCTCGGGGGAGGGTAATAATGTTCTCTGAGAGTTTACTAAAACATAAAGTCATCCTCCAAGAAACGCCAACAGCTGCAGCTCTGAAATATCAGAAGTGTAAGGCTGGAGGCTTTACGAGGATTTTTTTTGTTCACGGAAAAGCTCAAGTGGCTAAAGAAAATCTCTTCAACGCCCAGCACACCTAAATCAAATGAATGCTTCTGAGAAGGCAAAACCGTGGTCCCTCGGTGATGACTGCCTCCTAGCCCCTGGAACGTGGACCTCACTTTGCAGACGAGGTCAAAGACTGAGAGACACTGAGAACCTTGGGTGATGCACGTGGGTCCAAAAATGTCCCTCCAAGTGGAGAACGTGTCCCAGCTGCTGTCAGAGAGACGGGAAGGAAGGCAGACACTCAGAGCGTGAGGGCTGCAGGAGCCGAGGGTGAAGGGAAGGGCCCCCGGTCAGGAGCCGCAGTGGCCCCTAAAAGCTGGGGACGGCCCTCAGCTCACAGTCGGCAAGGAAACAGAGACCCTGGTTTCACAACTGCAAGGAACTGAATTTACCAACACCCTGACTGAGCAGGAAACGGACTTAGCCCAACCTTCCAGGAAGGAGTACAGCCTGCCCACACGCTGGTCTTCACCCGGTGAGACCCGGGCTGGTCTTCTGACTTATAGAGCTGGAGACGAGAAATCCATGCTGTTGCCGTTACTAGGTGTGTGGCTGTTTGTTATGGGAGCAACGGAAAATGAACACAACTTTTATCAGATGTTCTCCGCCAAGTCAGCCCAGACAAAGTCAAACACAGCTCTTCCTCCACGTATGATGGGATTATGGCTTTATAAACTCATCATAAATTGAAAATTTCATTAAGTCAAAGAATTTAATACCCCAACTTACTGAACTTTGTAGCTTAATCTCACTTACTTTTTTTTTGTTTTTAAGGTAGAGAACAGAAAATGTGCTCTAGCAGAGGAAGGCAGCAACTAACCCACGGCTTTGGAAAATTTTTACTGCTGCTCATGGTTGCAATACATTTCATATTACCTACCACTAAACGCAGACTATGCATGGGCACATGTGAAACTGAAGCTCCTTTCACAAAATGATACTTATCTTGTAGATCATCCGCATCTCGAAAGATGACCAGGAACGCTGCTGTCGAGCAAAGCTACCATTGTTAGCCTGGCTGCAGTCATGGAGAACACGACCTTGCCCATCTGAGTAGGGGGAGATGAGGAAGGGAAATTCATAGGTTTGGGGTCTGGACTCAGGTAGGTCAAAGCAGGTGAAAGAAAGCGGAGTCCAGACTCCTGAGGCTGAACACCTGTAAGGATGGAGTTGCCATCAGCTGAGATGGGGAAGGTTGCAGGTGGGGACAGTGTCAGAGGGGAGGTCAGTTTTCCTGCACGTGGATCTGAGAGGCTTATTAGGTGCCCAAGGGGGACAGTGTGTCCGGGGTAGGCAGAGCCCAGTCTGGGCTTCAGGAGCCCTGAAGTAAAGTGGAAGGATCAGTACACGTGTGGATTTGAAGGCAAAAGACGCCTGGACCGAGAAGACGATGCGGGACTGGGCCCCACTGCACCCCGATGTTAAGAGCTTGGGGAGAGAGAAGAGCCAGAGAAAGGGCTGAGAAGGAAGAAGGTCTGCGTCAGGCTCTGCTGTCACCGTCTCCACATCCTCGCCCGAGCCCCAGGATGCAGCCAGGAGCGTGCCGGCTCTTGGAGAAGTCCACGCCTCCCTGTCCGAGTTGGGCCGGAGCCAGGGGCAGGCAAGGTGGAGAGCCAGCCAGCAAATGCGCACAGCGGGCCTTCTGCGCACGGGCGCCAGGATTCGTCACATCTCTGCTGCTGGCCCGTTCTCTCACCATCACTGGTGCACACAAAGAAGATGACACAGCGGCTTCACTCGGTCCTGGCGAGGACTGAGCGAGATCCCCTTAGAGCACCCAGCCCGGGACACGCACCAGATGACCAGCGATTAGTACCCGCCCTTCTTCGGATCACTAACCCTCAATTACGTAATCGGATGGTTCAGAAGCGGAGATTTCTGAGTTGCTCCTCAAGTGCTGCTGCTATTTTTACCTGTCCTCTTGCAAAAGGTTGCAGGCCAGTCCTGCTGTTGGGGAGAGGGCAGCCCTGAGTCACTTCCTCCCTCCCCTCGCAGGTCCTGCTGAGCCGAGCTGGACGGGACCGGGCTGGCCACGGAGCTGCCCAGGCCACAAAAGCCCCTGCTTCTTGACATTCAGGAGGGTTTTCATAAAACCACAGGCCTGGCAGGAGCCTGGCTGACCTCCCAGTTCCTGCGTTGATCACGCATCTTCACCACCTTGACACCCACTTCCCAAATTGGTCACTGCTCCTCCCAAAAGTAAGCAGAGATTAGCAGGTGGCTGTTCTGAAAAAATTTGAGGCTGATGTATTTGGACGTCAAATAAGAGAGAAGACTCCTTCCTTTAAAAGATGAGAATGATGCCATTCTCACACATTCTATACACACCACTCTACGTGAAACAGATAAGCAGCAAGGGCCTACTATAGCACACAGGGAACTCTACGCAATACTCTGTAATGACCTACATGGGGAAAGAATCTTTAAAAAGAGTGGATATATGTATATATATAACCGATTCACTTTGCTGCGCAGCAGAAAGTAACACAACATTTTAAATCAACTATACTCAATAAAAGTTAATTTCAAAAATAGATTAATAGAAGATGAGAGTGAGTGTATACCTGTGGTCCACAATCTTGGCTGCAGATCGGAATGACCAGAGGAGCTTAAACATACTGATGTCTGGGTCCCGCCCCCAGAGACTCTGCCACAATTGGTCTGGGGTGTGGTCTGGGCTTTGGCACATTTTAGAAAGTCCCCAGGGTGATTTTACTGTGCGGCCCAGGTGAGAGCTGACCTAGGTAAACGCTTAGGTAAATGTCCGTCCTCTGCCCCCCGCAGGCGTCTTATCACCTGGGGAGCCGCGGAGCACAGCGTGCCTTTCTGTGGCTTCCGGACTCTCCCACGTGCTGTGGGTGCATGTGAGACAGGAGATGGAGGCGTTTGCCAGGTCATGGAAGGCCATGGTTGTGCCAAGAAATCTGGGCTGGATCTTACTAAAACCTTCGTTGAAGGGTTTTCTGAGGGTTTGCAAGTTGGTCATAGGAAATGATGTCTAGTAACATCAGGGACAGTATATTAAAAAGCAGAGACATCACTTTGCTGACAAAGGTCTGTCTAGTCAAAGCTATGGTTTTCCCAGTTGTCATGTTCAGATGTGAGAGTTGGACCATAAAGAAGGCTGAGCACCGAAGGACTGATGCTTTTGAACTGTGGGACTGGAGAAGACTCTTGAGTCCCTTGGACAGCAAGGAGATCAAGCAAATCAATCCTAAAGGAAATCAACCCTGAATATTCATTGGAAGGACTGATGCTGAAGCTGAAGCTCCAGTACATTGGTCACCTGATCTAAAGAGCCGACTCATTGGAAAGGACCCTGATGCTGGGAAAGATTGAAGGCAGGAGGTGAAGCAAGTGACAGAGGATGAGATGGTTAGATAGCATCACCGACTCAATGGGCATGAATTTGAGCAAACTCTGGGAGGTTGTGAAGGACAGAGGAACCCAGCGTGCTTCAGTTCATGAGATCGCAAAGAGGCAGGCGCGACAGAGCAACTAAACAACAGCAGCACCAGGGAGGAGAAGTTGGCCTGAAGCTGGCTGGAGGGGGCCGGATGACCACCGCGATCCCAGTGAGAGATGACGGGAGCCTGCGACGGGCGGCGGCTGGGGCACACGCCAGGGGCGAGGCGAGAGGGAGCTGCGTCTTCACCGTCTCCCGTGGAGCGGGCCCAGGACTGCTGGAGCCCATCCTCCCCACTGCCTCCTGGTTTGCTGGGGCTTTTGTTGGCAGTCCTCCGTGTCTTCACTGAATTCTCTCTTAATCACAACAATGACCACATTTGTTATGGGTCATTTTTGCTCTGGGCCAGGTACATTAAGAACATCTGGCTTTACCACTAGAAAAACTGAGGCTTAGCAAGGTTAAGTGACCAGCCCAAGGTCACAAAGCCAGTAAGAGATGGGGCTGGAGCAATGCAGGGTTCAGACTCAGCCCTTGAATCACCTTCTCCCGCTTCCCACCTGTGACGTGCAGGTGCCCCTCCCCCTGGCTGAAGCATCTCTTTTGGAAAAGAGTCTCAGAACCAGCCTTGTCTGCGGACTTCATCTAATTTCCTCCCTGTCATTCCTGGCCAGCCCACCCTTGCAGTCTTAGTGCCGAGACCAACAGGAGATCCAACTTGTGGTTACATTGGCTTGATTAGCCAAAGTCCTAATGTCGTTTCAGACGTCCTCATAACTGGAAATGCCCTCTACTCCTTTGAGTTTTCCATGTGCCCGAAGAACTGAAGCTCCGTGATTTCTCCTTTTTGTCAGAAAAAAACTTAAAAAATTGTGTTGGTAGTGAACTTAAACTTTATAAACCATCAGAAGTTCCTATGTAAGACTCTGAGAGGGAATTCTGGCACGTTTAGAAAAATCCAGAAGGCAGGGGCTTGCATTTCAAGAACTATGCCAAAACAGCTGCAAATGCCACCTGGAGTCATGGTCACAATAATGACTCTCTTAAGGTTTTGCTGCTTACCCATGATGACCCTTAATTTGCATTACGTATTCTGTGATTAACATTCAGTGAGTACACAGCACACGGCCACCCCAGGCTAAGGACTTCACGTAGATTACCTCTCATTCTCACACCGCATCTTATAGACGAAAACCTGAGGCCCTGAGAGGTGAAGTAACTTGCACATGTTTTCAAGTTGGTGTGTAACAGAAACTGTACTTGAAACCAGACCTAACTTGAGCCCTATGCTCCTAACTATTAACTATATTGTTAAGATCATTGATTATTAGCAATTGTAAGCTGCTTTGTATACTAAAGCGGCCACTTTTCACATTGCAGTATTCTCTCTGAGCTTTGCTTTAAAAAGTATGTATTGGAGTGTCTTTTCCTATAGATAGTATTGTGGTATTCCATCTCACTCTGTAATTTGTAAAACGTCATTACTGGTATGTTTCAAGTAGATTTACAGTCAGTAACAGTTAATCAGCGAAGGAGGAATGATGGGGAAATCATTTCTTCTCAAGATCTTTGAGCCCTGACTATCTCTCTCCGTGCTGTGGGGTTCTGTAATGGAGTCAGTGATCTGAGCAGCCCAGATCCAGAGTCCACTCAGCCTTCAGCTCCGCGTGGGGCACAGAGCCCCAGGTTCCTGCTCTAAAAGGCAAGGGGTCTTGCAGCATCAGCCTTCTGTGCTTCTCTGGGCAGCTGCTGGCGGTGCACCAGTGACTCTCTGAAAATGGGGAAAGAATCTTTAAAAAGAGTGGATATATGTATATATATAACCGATTCACTTTGCTGCGCAGCAGAAAGTAACACAACATTTTAAATCAACTATACTCAATAAAAGTTAATTTCAAAAATAGATTAATAGAAGATGAGAGTGAGTGTATACCTGTGGTCCACAATCTTGGCTGCAGATCGGAATGACCAGAGGAGCTTAAACATACTGATGTCTGGGTCCCGCCCCCAGAGACTCTGCCACAATTGGTCTGGGGTGTGGTCTGGGCTTTGGCACATTTTAGAAAGTCCCCAGGGTGATTTTACTGTGCGGCCCAGGTGAGAGCTGACCTAGGTAAACGCTTAGGTAAATGTCCGTCCTCTGCCCCCCGCAGGCGTCTTATCACCTGGGGAGCCGCGGAGCACAGCGTGCCTTTCTGTGGCTTCCGGACTCTCCCACGTGCTGTGGGTGCATGTGAGACAGGAGATGGAGGCGTTTGCCAGGTCATGGAAGGCCATGGTTGTGCCAAGAAATCTGGGCTGGATCTTACTAAAACCTTCGTTGAAGGGTTTTCTGAGGGTTTGCAAGTTGGTCATAGGAAATGATGTCTAGTAACATCAGGGACAGTATATTAAAAAGCAGAGACATCACTTTGCTGACAAAGGTCTGTCTAGTCAAAGCTATGGTTTTCCCAGTTGTCATGTTCAGATGTGAGAGTTGGACCATAAAGAAGGCTGAGCACCGAAGGACTGATGCTTTTGAACTGTGGGACTGGAGAAGACTCTTGAGTCCCTTGGACAGCAAGGAGATCAATCAAATCAATCCTAAAGGAAATCAACCCTGAATATTCATTGGAAGCACTGATGCTGAAGCTGAAGCTCCAGTACATTGGTCACCTGATCTAAAGAGCCGACTCATTGGAAAGGACCCTGATGCTGGGAAAGATTGAAGGCAGGAGGTGAAGCAAGTGACAGAGGATGAGATGGTTAGATAGCATCACCGACTCAATGGGCATGAATTTGAGCAAACTCTGGGAGGTTGTGAAGGACAGAGGAACCCAGCGTGCTTCAGTTCATGAGATCGCAAAGAGGCAGGCGCGACTGAGCAACTAAACAACAGCAGCACCAGGGAGGAGAAGTTGGCCTGAAGCTGGCTGGAGGGGGCCGGATGACCACCGCGATCCCAGTGAGAGATGACGGGAGCCTGCGACGGGCGGCGGCTGGGGCACACGCCAGGGGCGAGGCGAGAGGGAGCTGCGTCTTCACCGTCTCCCGTGGAGCGGGCCCAGGACTGCTGGAGCCCATCCTCCCCACTGCCTCCTGGTTTGCTGGGGCTTTTGTTGGCAGTCCTCCGTGTCTTCACTGAATTCTCTCTTAATCACAACAATGACCACATTTGTTATGGGTCATTTTTGCTCTGGGCCAGGTACATTAAGAACATCTGGCTTTACCACTAGAAAAACTGAGGCTTAGCAAGGTTAAGTGACCAGCCCAAGGTCACAAAGCCAGTAAGAGATGGGGCTGGAGCAATGCAGGGTTCAGACTCAGCCCTTGAATCACCTTCTCCCGCTTCCCACCTGTGACGTGCAGGTGCCCCTCCCCCTGGCTGAAGCATCTCTTTTGGAAAAGAGTCTCAGAACCAGCCTTGTCTGCGGACTTCATCTAATTTCCTCCCTGTCATTCCTGGCCAGCCCACCCTTGCAGTCTTAGTGCCGAGACCAACAGGAGATCCAACTTGTGGTTACATTGGCTTGATTAGCCAAAGTCCTAATGTCGTTTCAGACGTCCTCATAACTGGAAATGCCCTCTACTCCTTTGAGTTTTCCATGTGCCCGAAGAACTGAAGCTCCGTGATTTCTCCTTTTTGTCAGAAAAAAACTTAAAAAATTGTGTTGGTAGTGAACTTAAACTTTATAAACCATCAGAAGTTCCTATGTAAGACTCTGAGAGGGAATTCTGGCACGTTTAGAAAAATCCAGAAGGCAGGGGCTTGCATTTCAAGAACTATGCCAAAACAGCTGCAAATGCCACCTGGAGTCATGGTCACAATAATGACTCTCTTAAGGTTTTGCTGCTTACCCATGATGACCCTTAATTTGCATTACGTATTCTGTGATTAACATTCAGTGAGTACACAGCACACGGCCACCCCAGGCTAAGGACTTCACGTAGATTACCTCTCATTCTCACACCGCATCTTATAGACGAAAACCTGAGGCCCTGAGAGGTGAAGTAACTTGCACATGTTTTCAAGTTGGTGTGTAACAGAAACTGTACTTGAAACCAGACCTAACTTGAGCCCTATGCTCCTAACTATTAACTATATTGTTAAGATCATTGATTATTAGCAATTGTAAGCTGCTTTGTATACTAAAGCGGCCACTTTTCACATTGCAGTATTCTCTCTGAGCTTTGCTTTAAAAAGTATGTATTGGAGTGTCTTTTCCTATAGATAGTATTGTGGTATTCCATCTCACTCTGTAATTTGTAAAACGTCATTACTGGTATGTTTCAAGTAGATTTACAGTCAGTAACAGTTAATCAGCGAAGGAGGAATGATGGGGAAATCATTTCTTCTCAAGATCTTTGAGCCCTGACTATCTCTCTCCGTGCTGTGGGGTTCTGTAATGGAGTCAGTGATCTGAGCAGCCCAGATCCAGAGTCCACTCAGCCTTCAGCTCCGCGTGGGGCACAGAGCCCCAGGTTCCTGCTCTAAAAGGCAAGGGGTCTTGCAGCATCAGCCTTCTGTGCTTCTCTGGGCAGCTGCTGGCGGTGCACCAGTGACTCTCTGAAGAAACCTCTGGCTCTGTGATCTTATAGCTTCACTGTTGGCTGTGATGTTACTGTAAAAACAAAAACCCTTCTCTATTTTGGGAAACCTAATCTACGGCATTTATTAACATCAACTTCTTGTTAAGCTGTGGATGCAATAAGATGTTTCTGAGAAAGCAGAATCATCAGAATGCTGGCATTCACATCTTCTGAATAACAGGGTCCCCTGCTCACGCCCCCTGAGAAGCCAGGTGACTTGGAGGGACACCCAAGAGCATTCAGTCAAGCCCAAGCGCACTCAGCCATCCCCTTCATCAGACGGCTTTGCCGGAGCCACCTGCTGGCAGTATCGCTTTCTCTGCAGACTTGAGTGTAACTGCGGTTTTGGAAAAAAGTACAATCTCATCGCCAGTTTGAAAGAGCTCCTTGGTGGTTCCTTGAGGGAAGCTGAGCCTGTTTGGCGGCATGGATAGCTTCCTCTAACTCAGTTTGGAGAGGGGAATGCTTATGTGCTAGGTGGTATTTAAATTGTGGCAATTCTGAGATTTTTGGTACGCAACTGTTAACTCCTCTGCCAGACAGAGACCCAGCGGGTAGGACCCTAGGTCTCTACCCTGGGTAGGGACCCCAGGGGGTAGACACAGGGTATGTACTCAATGTGTGCTTGTTGAATGAATGAGCAAATTAATAACTGCTTAAAATCCAGGATCCAAAGGGGGCTTCGGATTCAAATTTAAGTTTTACTTTATAAGAATTTGGGGGGAAGCTATGTATAATTATCTCCATATTCTATATATTTTATAGATTCTTCCAAGACTGAAGAGGATGGAGTGGTTACTGTTGATGGTTGCTAAGATCTGCCAGGAGGATTTATGCCTAGAGCATAAGGCTTTTTTAATATAAAATAATATGTGAACCAAGGCAAGAAACCAGACAGGAGAGAAACAAATGCCAGAAGAATTTTTCTCCTCTGCTTAGGTAGAACTTAAGGAGGCTTTTTTCAGGTTTTACCATACAGGAGAGTCTTGTAACTCTCCTGTAATATGCTATTCTATTGCATTCAGCTGAAGTAATATAACACCCCAGCAAGTTAAAAAAAAAATTAGCATCCAAGTTAAAACAATCCCTTTACTGTAAGTATTCTTCTTCAGTTGAGATAAATAAATATAAAAATGGGCCTTCTAGAATTAGTGTAAATATCTGGAGATTTTTTTTTTAAACGTCACCCCGTCTTGGTCAGGACAGAGTGTCACATGCATCCGTGTGTCTCCTCCCCGCCCCCCCGTGACCAGGCGGAGCACACTTCACTTGCACGGTGGGGGACAGGATCATGGTGTGGGGGTGGCTGCCACTCGGAAGCTTAAATATGGGAGGGTGGTAAAATGGATTTTCCACACAGTCTGTGTCAAAGCAGCATCACCCCTGCTCCCTGGGCACCGGCAGAGAAAAGCCTGCTGTTTCTTTTCCCAGGATGGGTCAGCGTTAGGGTTTTCCAGTGGCAGGTGGGGGGAAAAAATCCCTCTGTCAAGTGGCCGAGATGATTTGCTGCAGTTTCAGGGAGAGGGGAGGTCCCCTCAAGAGCCATCACTGAGGGCAGGCAGCGGAAGTGGCTGGTAGCAGCTGCTGGACTCTGAGATGCCCTCGGGAGAACCGCCAGCTTTGGACTCCCGGCAGCCAGGGTCACAGCTTCCCTGGGACTCCTGCTCGCAGACTTCTCCAGCCCTACTCAACTGCCATGCACTTCCTCCAGCTAAATCTGTTCTACTGTACTTTGTGTCTGCTTTTTTTTCTGAATGAATTCTATTAGAACATTTTCATCTTATGGGACATTTTAGGGAAAAGTAAAAATTTCAGGTCTGTGTTGTCCAATCTCCCTTCTAGGTCACCCTGAGCCCCAGGTGACCTCACTTCTGGGTGACCCTGACTCCCACGTGACCTTACTTCTGGGTAACCCCCAGCCCCAGGTGACCTTACTTCTGGGTGACCCTGACTCCCATGTGACCTTACTTCTGGGTGACCCTGAGCCCCAGGTGACCTCACTTCTGGATGACCCTGAGCCCCATGTGACCTCACTGCTGGGTGACTCTGAGCCCCAGGTGACCTTACTTCTGGGTGACCCCCAGCCCCAGGTGACCTCACTTCTGGGTGACCCTGAGCCTCAGGTGACCTCACTTCTGGGTGACCCCCAGCCCCAGGTGACCTCACTTCTGGGTGACCCTGAACCCCAGGTGACCTCACTTCTAGGTGATCCTGATTCCCAGGGTTCTAGGAGGCCTGGAGGGGAGCTGTCCAGCTCCTGGGGGTAAACTGAAGTCCCACCTGGGACTGAAGGCCCAAAGCACGGGGTCCACGGGAGGCAGGGGAGGGCAGGAGGGGACCAGAGGGCTGGACTGGCAGCAGGGAGCAGGGGTGGGGTGCAGACGGGGAGCCCAGAAGACCCCAGGTGACCTCACTTCTGGGTGACTCTGAGCCCCAGGTGACCTTACTTCTGGGTGACCCCCAGCCCCAGGTGACCTCACTTCTGGGTGACCCTGAGCCCCAGGTGACCTCACTTCTGGGTGACCCCCAGCCCCAGGTGACCTCACTTCTGGGTGACCCTGAACCCCAGGTGACCTCACTTCTAGGTGATCCTGATTCCCAGGGTTCTAGGAGGCCTGGAGGGGAGCTGTCCAGCTCCTGGGGGTAAACTGAAGTCCCACCTGGGACTGAAGGCCCAAAGCACGGGGTCCACGGGAGGCAGGGGAGGGCAGGAGGGGACCAGAGGGCTGGACTGGCAGCAGGGAGCAGGGGTGGGGTGCAGACGGGGAGCCCAGAAGCTCAGCGGAAATGACGGCCGGGAGGCGGGACCCCTGCAGGGCCTCGGGGTGGGCGCTGGCCACTCGGCTGCTGGGCTGGTTCTCACAGACAGGCCCCGCTGGCCTTCAGCGGGCAGGGAGAACAAGGACGCAGACCTGGAAGCTGAGCAAAGCTCTTGTCCTCGTGGGGCAACGGCATCACACCCAGATTTCACTTGCTCAGATGACTGAACTCGAACCTGTCCTTCACATAATTAGATACTACACCTTAAGGACGTGTGGTAACAAATGATTCGCCCTGTTCCCTGACGCCGTGGCAGTAGAGAGCCACACTTGGCCCTGGCCTTGCACTGCGGAGAGGCGCTTCCTTGCCCCTTGAGGCGGGGCTTGGCCACGTGACTGGCTTTGGCCAATGGGATGTTAGTACCATTGCGGTAAGGAGGTGCTTCAGATGCGCTTGCGTGCTCGGCATCTCCCGCTCATCTGCCATCAGCGTGGGAATGCACCCTGGACAGACGGCTAAGGCCTCTCCATCCCAGGCCCCAGAGCGGCGATGCCACAGACCCACAGGCACAGGGGGCATCACTAAACGCTCACTGTTGGTCTCCGTGGAGGCTGTGGGGTGTTTGTTACACAGTGAACTCCTGTTGATGGCTACATGATACAGTGCACACATCACGAAGAAAGACAAAGGGAAAGCGTTAGTCGCTCAGTCAGGTCTGACTCTCTATGACCCCATGGACTGTAGCATGCCAGGCTCTTCTGTCCATGGGGTTCTCCAGGCCAGAATACTGGAGTGGGTTGCCATTCTTCTCCAGGGGATCTTCCCAACCCAGGGCTTGAACCTGGGTCTCCTGCATTGCAGGCAAATTCTTTACCATCTGAGTTACCAGAGAAGCCTCACCCATATCATACCATAGATATTTGTGGAATAATTAAAGAGTTTTCAAGGTTAGCTTTGACCTCATTTGATTTTCATCATCAGTATACTTTTAGACTCAAATGCATGTGCAAGATGAGAATCCGTCTTATCTTCAGCCACAGCTTTATTTCAGTCTCATCTCATCAGCAGAAGTTTGTGGTAGCTGATAATCTAGCTGGTATCTTTGCCCAATGAACAACTGACCTAGAATTTAAGTGAACGAAAATTATGCATGTAGAGATCCATAAAAGTTTCTTTCTTCTGCTTATCAGCATCCAAAACCTGTACTTCTAGATAATTTTATAATTGTTCTCATCTTCCATTTTGCTCAGTGAAATTTACACAGCAGAGAAGTGTCATTAAGAATGAACAAACTAAAAAAAAAAAAAAGGCTTGAACGAACTGAGAAATATACATGATCATTCATTTGGCACCATCTTCTAAAATTTCACACTTCAGGGATAAGCAAAATTAGTATAATTCACTTCTTAAATGGCTTACTAACATTGTAAGTGAGCCAGTGCAAAAGGAAGGAAAGGGTAGCTCTCAAAGTGATGTGACAAGGCAAGGCTTCGAGGCTTTTAGCGAATGGAGCGATGCTGACAGACGCCAAACCTACTGACCCCAGCACGGATGGCTCCTGGGAAGGGACCTGAGCTGTCTGACCCATGAATCTCCTTCGCCTACAACTTCAGACTTGTGTAGTTGAAGGGCTGTATTTCCGTCACCAAATTTCTCCACTGGCTTTTCACTACCCAAGTTGCATGTCAATCGTAAGTTATCCTGGCAGTTGATTTTTTTCTTTTTAAGATAAAACTCTCTTCTTTCTATGGGTAGAGATTAGGGTAAATCATGGTTGCTATGGGTTCCCAGGTGGTGCTAGTGGTACAGAGCCCGCCTGTCAGTGCAGGAGATGTGAAAGACACGGGTTCGGTCCCTGGGTTGGGAAGACCCCCTGGAGGAGGGCAGGGCAATCCACTCCAGTATTCTTGCCTGGCGAATGCTATGGACAGAGGGGCCTGGTGGGCTACAGTCTATAGGGTCCCAAGGAGTTGGACACAACTGAAGCAACTTAGCACACGTGTGGTTGCCATAGTTACAACCCCTTCCTTGAGGTTTGGGTCACGCCGTTTGGGTCCAAGAAGGACCCTACCTGTGTGAGCCACATACTCTGAACTCTCAACCTGGGGGTGCAGGTCGAGATGTTTGCCCAGTTGGTCTCTTACCATCTGGGTTGGGAATAAACAAGAGTTACCTCAGAAGTGACTTCCTCAGGCACTCCTGCGTTACCTGATCCCCCTGACCATGGCCCTGTGGCCCTGCTCCCCGTTTTCTCTCCAGGTCTTAGGTGGACAAAGTACAGTGAGGCTAAAGTACCATCGTGTCTGAGTCCCTGCCTCAGGCCTGTGGTCGTAGTTGAGTGACAGGTTACTCAACTAATTTAAACCTTCATCATTTTATCTGTAACATGGAGATAATAAGATCACCCACCCTATAAGACTGTTGTGAGAATTAAATCAGAAAATCCCATCAAGGGCTTCCTATGGTCCTTGGCACTCAGTGTGTTCTTTGTTAATGTTAACTGCTCTAGCAGAAATGACACGCCCAAAGCAGCACTATTTACAAGACCAAGACAAGAGAGCAACCTAAGCACCCATCAACAGGTGAACGATTAAGGAAGATGTGCTGTGTATTTATATATATAAAGGATATGGTACACATATGTCCCCGGAGAAAGCAATAAAAGCAACCCGCTCCAGTATTCTTGTCTGGAGAATCCCATAGACAGGGAAGCCTGGTGGGTTGCACTCCACATGGTCGCAAAGAATCAGACACAACTTAGCAACTGAACAACACAACAACGATGCATGTATATGTGTATATATATCTGTATATGTACGTGTGTGTGTGTGTGTGTATACAATGAACATTTCTCAGTCATAAAAGAGAATGAGCCATTACCGTTTTCAGCAACATGGATGGACCTAGGGCCTTCCCTGGGGGCTCAGACGGTAGAGCGTCTGCCTACAATGCCAGAGACCCGGGTTTGATCCCTGGGTCAGGAAGATCCCCTGGAGAAGGAAATGGCAATCCACTTCAGTACTATTGCCTGGAAAATCCCATGGACAGAGAAGCTCGGTAGGATACAGTCCATGGGGTTGCAAAGAGTCGGACACAACCTAGAGATTGTCATACTAAGTGAAGTGAGACAGAGAGAGAAAGACAGATATCGCAAATCACTTATATGTGGAATCTAAAACAATAATGAATCTAGAAACAAGTATCTAATTACAGAACAGAAACAGACTCACAGACCTACAAAACAAATTTATGGTTATCAAAGGGGAAAGGTGGAAGAGAGAGAGACAAATTAAGAGTCAGGGATTAACAGATACACACTACCATATCTAAAATAGATAAGCAACAAGGATTTACTGTATAACACAGGGAACTGTATCCAAAATCCTGTAATAATCTATAATGTAAACTAACCTGAAAAAATAATATATATATAACTGAATCATTTGCTGAATGATTGTATAATAACGTATATACTACATCTGAAAATAACACAATATTGTCAACCAACTCCATTTTAAAAAGAAAGAACACCCTTAAGAAGGGAAGATGCCATGACTTGGAACCCCTCGCGGGCGGGGGGCTTCGGCACAGTGATGGGAAAGCAGACTCTACCACCTGACCCTCGCATCAGCCCCCGGAGGCGCCAGAAAAGACGGTCGGGTGTTTAAGGATGTGGAGTCCAGCATCCTGACCCCTTGCCAGGCTGCAGTGGGCCCTTCCGCCCTCATTAGGACCAGCGGGGCACAGTCCCCAAGGCCCAGTCTCTCTCAGCACCTCTGCAGTGGGCAGGGAGAATGCCAGCCCAGTTCATGTGGCATGGGCCGGAGCTGATTCCTGGAGGAGCAGAGCGTGAGGTGGGCTGGTGTCCCCAGCTGCTGGGGGCTGAGTCTGATGTCTGTTGAGGCTGCTGCCCGCTGTGGTCTGACACACACGTCTGTCGCTGGGCACATGCTGTGTGGGGCTGCCCTGTGACAGGCAGGCCGTGTCCCTGGCGAGGCACGTGGCGATGCGTGCTCTGGGGAGCACTCTGCACACACGCACGAGCCTCCGCTGGCTGCTCTGTGGAGTTCACCTGCCCCACCCCTGCCCGCCCCGGGGCCCTGCCCCCATCTCCGGCTTGGAAGGATGTATCTGCTCCAAAAAGCACTGAAAGAACGCGGAGTCCTGTGATGAGTGGTCAGTCCTCATCCAGCTGGGTTTGGGGCCCCCCATCACACCAGCCCTGCTCAACCTGGGGAGACGGGCTTCTGCCTTCCCTGGTAGAAGGTAGACCCTTATCTTCAGCTTTTCAAACGGAACTCTTAAATGACGCCCACTTGCCGCTTAATTCAAAGTGACTTGGCTGGCTATCAGGAAGGACGCTTGGGGAGGGGCAAGGACTCAAACACCAGAAACACTCCCTGGGCCTTGTTCCATCTACTAGCATCTGAGACGGAGAAGGCAATGGCAGCCCAATCCAGTGCTCTTGCCTAGAAAATCCCGTGGACGGGGGAGCCTGGTGGGCTGCCGTCTATGGGGTCGCACCGAGTCGGACACGACTGAAGCAACTTAGCAGCAGCAGCAGCAGCATCTGAGAGGTGAGGAGCCTCAAGAGGCAGACACCGTTCTCCCAGCTGTGGACCTTGATACTCAGGCGACTCCTTGTTGTAGGCCTGCCTGAACACCCTGTCCTGCCCTCACAGGGCCTTGGAGGTGAAAAAGACTGCGGGGGGCAACGTGGAAGGACCTAGAGAAGATCGTATTAAGGGGAGTAAGTCAGAGAGAGACAAATACCACGTGACATCACTTACACGTGGAATCTCAGTTCAGTTCAGTCGCTATAACACACAGATGAACTTATCTACGAAACAGACTCACCAGCTCGATGGACTTGAGCTTGAGCCACTGCGGGAGTGGGTGAAGGCCAGGGAGGCCTGGCGTGCTGCAGTCCATGGGGTCGCCAAGAGTCGGACACGACTGAGCGACCGAACAGAACTGACAAAACAGAAAGACTCACAGACAGAGAACAGAGCTGTGGCCGCCAAGCGGGGAGGGGGCGCAGGGAGGTAAGGAGTGGGAGTCTGGGATTGGCAGATGCAAACTGATACGTGTATATGGATAAGCAAGGCCCTGCTGCACAGCACAGAAACTATATTCAATGTCCTGATGTAAAACCATAACGGGAAAGAATATGAAAAAATATATATGTATATATGTATAACTGATTTATAATTTCATGTGTGCTAAGTCACTGCAGTTGTATCCAACTCTTTGTGATGCTATGGACTGGGGCCTGCCAGGCTCCTCTGTCCATGGGATTCTCCAGGCAAGAATTGGTGGGGTGGTGGTGCTCCGCTCTGTACGTGTTCACCCCAGGCTGCAGAGGCCGTAGTTACCTGGAGAAATTGCATCTCACGGAGATGGCAGAACATGCCCGGTCACACAAGTCCTTTCCAGCATTTGATCACATCCTGTCTCTTAGCATAGAAGCCCCTAAAGCAAACACTAAGGAGATCAAACCAGTCAATCCTAAAGGAAATCAACCCTGAACATTCATTGGAAGGACTGATGCTGAAGCTGAAGCTCCAATACTTTGGCCACACGATGTGAAGAGCTGACTCATTGGAAAATACCCTGATGCTGGGAAAAGATTGAGGGCAGGAGAAGGGGGCAACAAAGGATGATATGGTTGGATGGCATCACTGACTCAATGGACACGAGTCTGAGCAAACTCTGGGAGACAGCGAAGGACAGGGAAGCCTGGTGTCCTGCAGCCCATGTGGCCGCAGAGAGTCGGACACAACTGAGCAACTGAAGAACAGCGACAAAGGCCACACCTGAAACCAAAGGTCAGGGGCGTATGCTCAGCCCACCAGGGTGAAGGTGGGCAGGGATGAGCAGGTCTGGAGGATAATCTGATCCACCACCAGGAGACAACAGAAGTCTTTTCTCCCCTATTTAATTCTTCAGGGCACAGCATTATAGCATGTGAAGCTTCTTAAGGGGAATAAACGTACTACCTCAGGCAAGATTGCTGTGAGATGAAGCAAAATCCAAACTCAACAGAGTCTGGGAAGAAATTCCAACCCCGGTGAATATTCCCATCGTGTTACACAAGTGAGAGGCTGCAGGGTTTGCCCTAGAAGGACGTGCTCTTCCTTTCTAGACGTTGGGTCCAAAATTTCAGTAGCTGCTATCCGTAAGCAGTGGCGCCTGATTCGTAAGGATGTGGGCCAACTCCCTCAGCCTGCAGATCACAGACAGATCCGGCAGAAAACACATCACTCAGCCATTCATGAATTTCTACCAGATATAACTTCTGATTCAAATAACAGCATAAATATTTAAACTCTTGCTGCGTGGAAGTGATTTCATATTCGGCTTCAACT
Source organism: Cephalophus harveyi (assembly GCA_006410635.1). Lineage (NCBI taxonomy): Eukaryota > Metazoa > Chordata > Mammalia > Artiodactyla > Bovidae > Cephalophus > Cephalophus harveyi. The sequence continues at coordinate 658,550 of SJYT01007173.1, read as the reverse complement.
GTTATCACTCATTATTTAATGATCAGAACTCTGGTTTTAACTTCCAGATTTGAAGTGAGTAACCTTCTGACACACACACATTAGCTTCAGAGCTTTGCTCCAACCTGGAGACTCTAGGGCCGTTTTCTCATAAAAACCCTCGCAACTTGCCACTTCCTTCTGTCTTCTGGGCCGATAATAACCCAGTTCCCTCTCCCCGGCCCTGATGAGAGGTTTTTACACGGGAGCGCAGAGGCTCGGTCTCAGGGAGGCTCTCGGAACAGTGTTTCAAAGAGGTTTTAGGGGTGTTGCCGACCTTTCAAAGCAGGTGAGATTTCAGATAAAAACTCAGTTTGCGGGCTTTTCGTTTGACCGCTGCCGCTGCCTTTGCAGGTTGACGGGGGCTGAACGGCGCTGCCCCTGCAGGCTGAGCTTCACCGTCCTGTTGCCCACCCCCGCCGCCCCCCTCCACC
>SJYT01007173.1:609418-657547 GCA_006410635.1 Cephalophus harveyi | reverse complement strand
ACCCTCCCCCCCGCAACCTCTGTCTACACAGCCGGCTGGGCCCGGGGGCAGTGCAGGCGGCACCCCGCCTTCCACTCCCGGACCGTCTTTGCGTGAATGATGGCGTCGCCCTAATCCATGTGGTGCTTCTGTGCACAGCATCCTCTGCCAAGTGAGACCATCCGATTCTCCGCTCGGCCTCTTCGGGACCTCGCCCCGGATATCCTCCGAGGGGAGGCGGTTGCTCTCCTGCATCCGCACAAAAGCCTGGACGGCCGCTCGTCTACCGAAAGCCGCCTCCCGCTCCGCATCCGACCACCGCGCCCCCACCGTGGCCACGGTCGTGCGCGGAGCACCCCCGTCTCCGCCGCCTGCCCTCCGCCCTCGTCCCTCCAGTTCACCGCGGACGATTCCTTCCTCTCGTGTTTTCTTCCGGCGACACCATTTTAAAGCAGAATTGCATACTGGTTTTTCTCACAGCTACTTCACAGGTTTTGGTGTCCCCTCTGAAAACGTCTAAAGGGCTCCCACCGAGTAAGGAGGGCCTGTGAGCCCTCTTTGTGACCCGGCCTGGTTTCTTCAAGTCCCAGAAACTTTCAAGACTTCTTGTAACTAATTTTCCAAACTGTTCCAACTCTCCGTCAGATGATGTCAAGGTGGTTTCAAGAACACTGATAAATATGTGAGCAGCGCGCCTTGACTGCTAACTAAATTCTCTCTTAATCACAAAGCGAAAGACCAAATCGATATAATTTCTAGGGAGAATAAAACAGACGGTAAAAGGTTAGCATTCGGCCTTGCTTAGAAACGGAGGCGATTATTTTCCTTCTGTGCTGTCTGGCTGTGGTCGCAGGCGTCCATCGCTGTACCCCTCGAGGGGGCCCCTGAGCAGTTCCAGAAACCCCCCGAGCCACACCGACAGGGAAGCCCCCCAGACTCCTCCTAGGCGCAGGCACCGCTGGAGCAGAAGGGACTTCATCTAGCTGCAGGGCCATGTCCCACGCTCCTGGAAAATCTATTTCTGGCTCTAGGCTTCATTATAAATGTCAGGACACGATATAGTTATGGTTAAAAAGGCACTTTCATTAGAAGTCCCTCTTCCCAGACACTTGCAGGTTTTTGAATAAATTACCCTTTGGGATGAATTGTCTCCTCAGCATAAAGGTAAATTGGTATGGAAAGCTCAACGAAACCCAGGTTTTCGTCCTTTCGCCAGGATGTAATACCAGCGTAAGGGAATCGACCAATTCCTCAGAAGCTCGGGGCACCCGTCGCCAGAGCCCTAGTAGGCCCACCGGTTTGGCTCCGTATTTGCTGACTCCCAAATTTCAGTCTGTGTGTGCTTAGTCATGCCGACTCTGTGCAGCCCCGTGGACTGCAGCCCGCCAGGCTCCTCTGTGCACGGGAGTCTCCAGGCGTGAGTACTGGAGTGGGTTGCCATTTCCTCCTCCAGGGGATCTTCCCAATCCAGGGCTTTTCTTGCATCTCCTGTCTTGGCAGGAGGCTGCTGCTGCTGCTAAGTTGCTTCTGTTGTGTCCGACACTGTGCGACCCCATAGACGGCAGCCCACCAGGTTCCCCCATCCCTGGGATTCTCCAGACACCCGTACTGGAGTGGGTTGCCATTTCCTCCTCCAGGGGATCTTCCTGATCCATGGCTGGAATCCAGGTTTCCCGCATCTCCTGCCGTGGCAGGAGGATTCTTTACTAATAATAAGGCTTACCAGTGCCACCTCGGAAGCCTTATTATTAGTCTAAGGGGTAAATTCGGAGAAGGCAATAGCAAGCCACTCCAGTACTCTTGCCTAGAAAATCCCATGGATGGAGGAGCCTGGTAGGCTGTAGCCCATGGGGTCGCTAGAAGTCGGATGCGACTGAGCTACTTCACTTTCACTTTTTGCTTTCACACAATGGAGAAGGAAATGGCAACCCACTCCAGTGTTCTTGCCTGGAGAATCCCAGGGACGGGGGAGCCTGTTGGGCTCCTGTCTATGGGGTCGCACAGAGTCGGACACGACTGAAGCGACTTAGCAGCAGCAAGGGGTAAATTAAAAACAGGGCTGGGTGGGATGAAGAGAGAAGGGAGCCAGAAGGAGCGCTGCTGTTGGGACCAGCCCAACAACGAACCTGTTACTCTGATACATACATGGCTGTTGACCTTGTCCCCTCACGAGGGCTGAGGCTGAGACTCAAAGGTCAAAGGCTGTTTTCTGTGGGATCAGCCTTAAGGCAGGGGGTCTCTGCCTTTACAGGTAGCAAGGGATGCTGGGAGCTGAAGGGCCAGCCAAGCAAAAGTCTGCAGGAAGACAAGGTCAGCAGCCTGGAGTCAAGAGCTGAGGTTACTGGAAATGAAATTGGACACACCCTGATTGGGAAGGGGTCAATGAGGCAGCAGTCACCTCAGCTTGCCAGGAGATGCCGAGTTTAATGATGCTTTCCAAATGGGTCACCAGCAACGTGGAGAGTGAGACCAGAGATTGCAGGGGCTGGTCTCCAGGACCCCACTGTGTTGGCTAGAAATGTAAATACCTGGACCTCAGTGTCATCCAGGAGACTTATCATCCTGTCTGTCCCACGTGTCCAAGCCCAGAGTGCAGGCTTGAAGGAAGGTGGCCTGGTTATTCAACTACTTCATACTTCTTGGTTTGGGATGGCAAACAATTAGCAACCATAACTGTCTCATGTCAGCCACAGTCAGGGCTTTGAATTCAGGAAGGTTTTTGTTGAGAACTTGAATGTTAGGAAAAACCCAGGGCCGTGCCTGACTCCCCCGCCGAGTGGGTGCACCGAGATGGGTTGCAGGCGCTCTGTCTTCACTTCACCCCAGCAGAGCACGAAGGGCTCCTACTGCCGACAGAGAAAACTCCTCCTTCCACCCCGGAGGCTCTAATTTCTTCTATATTCTGTCTCCTGGCTTCCCTGCATGTGTGGCTGAGCGGTAAGTGTCTGTGACACTTTTGAATAGACCTGTGTTAGGAATGAATCTCTAGGGCTTTTAAAAAACCACCCACTGAACAAGTAAAAGTTGTCTTTCTCATCCTGATAGAGACTTTCCAACTTTTTAACAAGGTATCAAGGTGGAAAACGGGGTGTACTTTGAGCCACCATGCTAGGAACAAACAACCTATGATTTTTCCTGGTACATTTTTAGCCCAGATAGACCCTTCCCATCCCATTGTGTAAAAGTTGACTTATTGGATCTTTGCAATTCTTACAGGATGTGGAACCGGCAGCCCCTATTAAGTCTCTGCCCCTCCAGGGTCCAAACTACAGTTAGAAGTTTCCACAGCTGAACTGAACTCAAATGATAACTGATCATCTTGCTAACAGAGCAAGGAAATGAGGCTGGTCAGCCTGTGCTCCCATAATTACAGCAGAAATCCTCTTGAAAACAGGGGTCGCTGGAGCCAGATTCTCTTGAGAATGGGGCAGTGAGGTTGGTGGAAGCATTTAGCTTCAGTTCAGTCGCTCAGTCATGTCTGACTCTTTGCAACCCCATGGGCTGCAGCACACCAGGCTTCCTTGTCTTCTTTAACTTTTGCTGACTTTAAAAGCCTATGGAGGGGACTTCACTCGTGGTCCAGTGGCTAAGACTCCATGCTCCCAATGCAGGGGGCCTGGGTTTGATCCCTGTTCAGGGAACTAGATCACACATGCTGCAACTGAGACCTGACACCGCCAAATAAATAAAGACATATTTTTTTAAAGCCCTTCTAGAACAGCTCAGGGCAGAAGTTAATCTATGATTCTTTTTTCCAAGGAAGATGTTCATTACTTTCAGCATCAAGTTGCTGAAGATGCTATAGCAATGACGGCCAGTCCTGCTGTGGTATGAATGTCCCCACAGAATCCGTATGCTGAAATCCCAAGCCCCAGAAATAGTGGTGTTAAGAGGCAGGGCCTTCAGGATGGATTTAAGTCATGAGAGTGCCCACCCCCCATAAATGAGGCCTTATAAAGGAGACCCCACAGATAGACCTCACCTTTTGCTCCATGTGAGCACACGACGAGAAGACTCCACCCAGAAGATGGTCCTCACCAGAACCTGACCTGCTGGCACCCTGACCTTGGACTCCCAGTCTCCAGAGATGCGACCTAGACACTCCACCCAGCCTGTGGCATTTTGTTAGGCAGCCTGTGCAGACTAAGGCACGCCCCTTGGAGGACGCTGGTATTGCAGGGCCCTATTCACAGGGCAAGTAGGCTCGTAACTTTTTCCAGCTGTTGTTGCAGAAACCAGTGCTAGAGGAACCAAGCCTCACCCTCGGAGAGTTGGAGAACTCAGGTTTATTAGACCGGCGGGCCCAGAGGAGGTAACGCTCCAAGCTCTGAGCCCCGAACAAAGGGGTTACAGAGTTTTTATACGTGGACAGGCCTGATTAAGCGGGTTTGTGAGTTTGTAGAGGCTGGGTGATTGCAAAGAGCAGGACAAAGGTGGGTGAGATAAGCTCCAGTTCCTAGTATTGTCTCAGCTTTCTGAGACCTGCATGCTCCAGACTTTGCAAGGAGCAAGCTGAGTTACTGAGTTAACACTGTCCACCCCATGGACTCTAGCCTGCCAGGCTCCTGTGTCCATGGAGATTCTCCAAGCCGGAATACTGGAGGAGGTTGCCACGCCCTCCTCCAGTGGCTGTCTCTTATACACATCTCTCTAAGCCTTCACCCATTAGATGCCTGAAGAAAGCTTCGGAGCCCAGTCTGGATGTGAGGTTGGGAAAGAGATGAGCTTTTCCAAATCAGAATCTGGAAGGAAATGAGTTTGCAGAAATGACTGAGTTTTTCAACAAAACGAGTGCCCGATACACACTTCAGGAATGGCTTTATGTGGTGTAGTAGTCTACGCAAAACATGTGACAGTCACTCAGTCCTGTCTGACTCTGTGCGATGCCACGGACTGTGGCCCGCCAAGCTCCTCTGTCCATGGGATTCTCCAGGCAAGAATCCTGGAGTGGGCTGTCATTTCCTCCTCCAGGGGATCTTCCAGAACCAGGGATCAAGTCTGTGTCTCCTGCACTGGCAGGCGGATTCTTTACCGTCTGAGCCCCCAGAGAAGCCCTTATGTGGTGTGGGGGAATCTCAAAGGGGCTAAGGTCTGGCTAGCCAGTCCTCGCCATCAGTACACAGCTGCTCTCATGGGTCAGAGAGTGATTCACAAACAGGACTGACTCAGAGGAGCAGGGGCCAAGTGGGAGTAAAACATGAGCCCACCTCCACACCCCCACCCCTGGGAAGACTCAGGGCCCCCTCACCTGGAGCCGGGATCCCTGTGTGTGCCTGCTGTTCTACCCTGTCCATGGATGTTTCTGACTGGGAGCTGGCAGGAAGCACTTCGAAGTGACTTCTCTGCTTTTCAGATGCAAAAACAGAAGGCATTGTAGTAGAGCCTGAAGTCAAGCAGGTTGATTCCTCCAGTTCCATTCTTATTTCTCAAGATTGCTTTGGCTATTCGAGGTTTTTTTGTATTTCCATACAAATTGTGAAATTATTTGTTCTAGCTCTGTGAAAAATACCGCTGGTAGCTTGATAGGGATTGCGTTGAATCTGTAGATTGCTTTGGGTAGTATACTCATTTTCACTATATTGATTCTTCCCATCCATGAACATGGTATATTTCTCCATCTATTAGTGTCCTTTTTGATTTCTTTCACTAATGTTTTATAGTTTTCTATATATAGGTCTTCAGTATGGTACTGGCACAAAGACAGAAATATAGATCAATGGAACAAAATAGAAAGCCCAGAGATAAATCCACACACCTATGGACACCTTATCTTTGACAAAGGAAGCAAGGATATACAATGGATTAAAGACAGTCTCTTTAACAATTGGTGCTGGGAAAACTGGTCAACCACTTGTAAAAGAATGAAACTAGAACACTTTCTAACACCATACACAAAAATAAACTCAAAATGGATCAAAGATCTAAACGTAAGACCAGAAACTATAAAACTCCTAGAGGAGAACATAGGCAAAACACTCTCCGACATAAATCACAGCAGGATCCTCTATGACCCACCAAATGGGACCTAATTAAACTTAAAAGCTTCTGTACAACAAAGAAAACTATAAGCAAGGTGAAAAGACAGTCTTCAGAATGGGAGAAAATAATAGCAAATGAAGCAACTGACAAACAACTAATCTCAAAAATATACAAGCAACTCATGCAGCTCAATTCCAGAAAAATAAACGACCCAATCAAAAAATGGGCCAAAGAACTAAATGGACATTTTTCCAAAGAAGATATACAGATGGCTAACAAACACATGAAAAGATGCTCAACATCACTCATTTATCAGAGAAATGCAAATCAAGACCACAATGAGGTACCATTTCACACCAGTCAGAATGGCTGCAATCCAAAAGTCTACAAGCAATAAATGCTGGAGAGGGTGTGGAGAAAAGGGAACCCTCTTACACTGTTGGTGGGAATGCAAACTTGTACAGTCACTATGGAGAACAGTGTGGAGATTCCTTAAAAAACTGGAAATAGAACTGCCTTATGACCCAGCAATCCCACTGCTGGGCATACACACCAAGGAAACTAGAATTGAAAGAGACACGTGTACCCCAGTGTTCATCACAGCACTGTTTATAATAGCCAGGACATGGAAGCAACCTAGATGTCCATCAGCAGATGAATGGATAAGAAAGGTGTGGTACATATACACAATGGAGTATTACTCAGCCATCAAAAAGAATATATTTGAATCAGTTCTAATGAGGTGGGTGAAACTGGAGCTGATTATACAGAGTGAAGTAAGTCAGAAAGAAAAACACCAATACAATATACTAACACATATATATGGAATTTAGAAAGATGGTAATGATAACCCTGAATGCGAGACAGCAAAAGAGACGCAGATGTACAGGACAGACCTTTTGACTCTGTGGGAGAGGGAGAGGGCGGGATGATTTGGGAGAATGGCATTGAAATATGTATAATATCATATAAGAAACGAATCTCCAGTCTAGGTTCAATGCAGGATACAGGATGCTTGGGGCTGGTGCACTGGAATGACCCAGAGGGATGGTATGGGGAGGGAGGTGGGAGGGGGGTTCAGGAGTGGGAACTTATGTACACCTGTGGCGGATTCATGTTGATGTACGGCAAAACCAATACAGTATTGTAAAGTAAAAAAAAAATTAAAAAAAAATAAATCACTTAAACACACACACACACAAAAGGAAGGCAGAACGACCTGCCTGGGGCACCTTGAGGGGATCGCAGGGCCTCATCGCCCTTCTCAGACGCGTGCTGTTGCTGACGGAGGCTGGGAGCACCCCCTGGCCCGGCCAGTCCTGCCTGGGGAGCCTGCAGGGGAATCAGCCTGGGGACCGTCCCATGGGGGCCCTGTCCCCGCGTGCTCCCTGCCCGCCCACAGCCCCAGCCCCCTCTCCTGCAGAAATGCCGGCTGACAGGTCCTTTCAGCCTCTCTGTAGGAAGATTGCTCCACAGGGAAGGGATTCCTTGGGGGGGGGGGTGCTCCTTTGCTCCATCTGTGTTTGTCCTGTTCTCACGATGCCCCCTGCCACTCTCAGGCTCCACCAAGTATTAGGGGGAAATCCGGCTTAAGGTCTACACCCTGTCTCTTATACACATCTCTTTCAGCCTCTCTGTAGGAAGATTGCTCCACAGGGAAGGGATTCCTTGGGGGGGGGGGTGCTCCTTTGCTCCATCTGTGTTTGTCCTGTTCTCACGATGCCCCCTGCCACTCTCAGGCCTTGCTTCCAGGGACGGGCACTGTGCCATCTCCAGATAAACTGTGACTGTGCCCTGAGGTGTGCCAGGAGGGAGGGGTGATGTCAGCACCCCTGGGTTGGGGGCACCGGGGCTGCAGGAGGTCCAGCTGCCTCTCAGGGACTCAGCCTCGCTGCTCCGCCACCGGGGCTGGGACCAAGCCCTGGCCTCACCAGTGCCGACAGAGTCTGGGGACAGTGTCTCTTTCTGGGCCCCCTGAAGATGGGAGGGCAGTCCCAGCCAGGCTCGCTCATCCATGCAAACACATTCTAGCCTCCGGGGAAAGTGGTACTTCTCAGTGGTACAGTCTTTCTCACCTGGAGCTCCTATGCTTGTGGACTTTAAAGGGCTAATTAGACACTTTACTATCTTTTACAGCTATTAGTGAGGATGCTACAAAGTGTGGGAATATGAGGCAGCATATGAAAGGCTGGCTTAATGTGGGGCGCCAGTGAAGCCTGCTCTCAGGAACTACAGTGTGTGATTACATCTAAGATGTCACCCACTGCAAGCCACACCATTGTTCTATTGATATGTACGCTAAGAAAGGAAAATAACACCTCCAATTAAATATGACATGAGGCTCTCTTATGACTTAGAATATTTCATTTTCAACGTGACATAGGTTTTAATTACATGTCACTTTGTGCATAGCTAAGACAGAAAATACGAGTCAGACAGATACTTAAGGAATCACTAACGTTTCTTCCTGTTCAGAGTCCAGCTCTTCTGCATCACCTTCAACTCAGAGCTGATGTCTCTGCTTCTCCACACATGGTCCCTCTCTGTACCATCAAGCACGCTGGTAAACGAGACTGCTAAAAAGAAACTCTAAAAGAACGGAAAGCTATTGTTACGTCCTCCTGCGCCAGGCTTGCAGTCACGCAGAGCCAAGAGTATTTTTGACTTGCTTGGGGGCTGTGCTGAACAGATCTGACCCACCACTTCCCACCCCCACACCACAGCCACCAGTTCACAAGGGTTAAAAGAGCGCTCACATCGCGTCAGGGGCCTGCTGCCGAGCCTCCCCGCATATTCAGGCTCGGTCTCTCCCGCTGTTGATGTGCACACACAGAGGCAGCACACACGAGGCCCCGCCGCTGCCGCGGGAGCCGAAGGCACCGCAGTGCCCAGCGCCCCAATTTCAGAGACGCATGTGGAACGTGTTTAAAACCAGTGGAACGTGGTAGTTTCTCAGGTGAGGTCTCATGGGTGAGCAAGGGTTAGTTAAGCACCGAGTGCAGGAGGGGTGTGCTGAAGGCAGGACAGCGGAGGTGTCTGGAGGTGGAGGTGGGAGGAGTGTGGTGCCTTCCGAGAATGAAAACTACCCACAAGCCTGGGGCCCAGGAAAGAGGAGAGACAAGGCGGGAGGTTCACGGAGAGGGCGGGCTTGTCCCACCCGCACGAGGACTCGCGTGTTGTCTTTGTGGGTGTTGTTTAGTCACTAAGTCGTGTCTGACTCTTTGCGATCCCATGGACTGTAGCCCACCAGCCTCCTCTGTCCACGGGATTCTCCAGGCAAGAACATTGGAGTGGGTTGCCATTCCCTTCTCCAAGGGATCTTCCCGACCGAGGGATCCAACCTGTGTCTTCTGCATGTGCAGGCGGGTCCTTTACCATCTGAGCATCCTAAGAGCAAGGGGAGGCCTTCACAACATTTGGGGCAGGAAGTGGATGCTAGAGGAAGAGAGGTGGATGCAGGAGAGGAAAGGCAAGAACTTTCCAGAATCTGGAGAATGGGCTGTGCCAGGGCAGCGGCCCCGAGGGGGAGCATCGTGGCTTTGTGATGGGAATCTGTAGCTGGATTCAGGGTTGACTGGATAGGAGGTGGTGAGCCAGAGGGAGGAATCAAGGTCACCTCCCAGGGAACTTCCTGGAGGCAGGGCCACTCACGGAGTCAGCAAGCACAGCAGCGGGCCAGGTTTGGGGTGGAAATAACACTGGTTGATTTTGGCTACACTGTATCTGAAGCAGCTCTGAGCCCTCCAGGTAGAGACGTCACGCAGGCAGGAGGATAAGCAGGTCTAGAGCTCGGAGGCTGGACGTCGAGGCGGGAGACACACGCAGGAAGGTCATCAGGATGCACCTGGTAACTCAGGGATGTGGTGGATGCCGTTGCTTTTGATGGATTTGTCAGGGACAAAGCTTTAGTCCTGGCCTCCCCGGTGGCTCAGCGGTAAAGAATCTGCTGCAATGCAGGAGGGGCAGTTTCAGTCCCCGGGTCGGGAAGATCCCCTGGAGGAGGGCATGGCAACCCACTCCAGTGTTCTTGGAAATCCCATGGACAGAGGAGCCTGGCGGGCCACGGTGCATGGGGTGGCAAAAAAAGACACAACTGAGCAACTGAACGACAATGAAAGCATTTGTCCACCAAGTATTAGGGGGAAATCCGGCTTAAGGTCTACACCAAGATAACAACTTGGCAGTTAGTCACTCAGAATGAGACTCTGGACTGGAGAGCCTGACGCGCCATTCCCGTGAAGTTACAGAGATCCGCGTCAGAAGACTGCCTACCTTTTGCGGGGAGAGCATCCTTCCACTTGCTCTTCTGAGCCTGTTCTCAGCTCTTGAACTGATCTCCCCGACGTTCTGCATCAGCTGTCTGGAGTGTGTGTCCCTGTGTCCTTTCTGATGAAATGCCACGAGCTGCCTTTTGACCTTCAGCATTTCCCAACCTCGGCACCAAAGAGGTTTTCCTTTGTTCGCTGTAACACAGTCGTCTCTTTCCTGAAGTCTGATGTCTGGTTGTCTTCCTCTGAGCCCAGAAAATGTATTTCTCTCACCCCTTCCACTCTGACTGTGAGTTTGTGGACTTGAGAGTGATGTCAGAGCAACCAGCAAAGGAACCAGGAATCAAAAGAGGTGAAAGCACAGAGACGGTCTCCAGGGCAGTTCTGGGCAGGTGGCTGTATTCAGCTTTCCCTCCTATTCCTGAAACATCCTCATTCCTCTCTGCCTCTCAGACCGCCTAGTGCTTCAAGGCCGGGTTCCCTCACTCTCTTATAGGGCTTACGGGAGGTCCCACATGGACCCTGCTAGGTTAAAATGTCTAAGAGCAAAGAGCACACATTTGGTCTTGTCATCACTTCCCTGGCATCTAGCACTATACTTGGAAATTGTCAGACACGAAAAAATATATGCTGAGTGAGTCGATGGCTTTGGATGAATGGATGGATTGGAGGTGCTTTGCCATCTCAAGCAACTGTGAGTCGTTACGAACAGCAGAAAGGGAAAGAGTCATTCTTCTCAAAACACACAGTCTATACCACCTGCTTAGTCGCTCAGTTGTGTCCAACTCCTTGCGACCCCATGGACTCTAGCCTGCCAGGCTCCTGTGTCCATGGAGATTCTCCAAGCCGGAATACTGGAGGAGGTTGCCACGCCCTCCTCCAGTGGACCTTCCCAACCCAGGGATCGGACGCACGTCTCCCCCACTGCAGGCAGATTCTTTATCATCTGGGCCCCCAGGGAAGCCCCAGCTATACCACGTAACTCAGCAATTAAAGCGCACCAAGTGCTCATTTGACACTGCACAGGATCATCGTGCTTGTTTCCATGTCACTTGGATGGCGATTCTAACTCATCTGACTTATCCAGAGGGAAGGGTAATCGCAAACGACAGTGTCCGCGATGGCCTCACCCAAAGTGTACAGGGGATCTTTGTGTTCTGGAATTAGCCAGCATTGATGTCAGATAAGCCTTCCGTTTTCCTTGTTTTATGTTTTTGTAGTATTATTAGGACTTCCCTGATGGCACGTGATAAGAATCCACCTGCCCAGGAGAGGACACCAGTTCGATTCCTGGTCTGGGAAGATTCCACATGCTGGGGAGGAACGGAGCCCACATGCTGGGGAAGAACGGAGCCCACGAGCAACCACCACTGAGCCGGAGCACTAGAGCCTGGGAGCCCCAGCTACTGCGGCCCGTGGGCCCCGGAGCCGGTGCTCTGCAACAGGAGAAACCATTGCAGTGGGGAGCTTGCGCGCCGACCGCAGTGAAGAGTAGCGCTCACTCACCGCAGCTAGAGGAAGCCCTAGCAACAGCCACGGAGACCCAGCGCAACCAACAGCAATACGTAAGTTATGACAAAATTATAAGACTCTGTTATTTTTTTAATATATATTATCTGTTGGTCTACACGACATTTGGTCTCCATGCATCATCCTGTAAGAACATGCACGCTGGGTGTGATAGAATAATGCCCCCCACCAAAGACGTCCTCATCCCCAGAACCTTTTCTGTTACGTGGGGGTAGGAGAATGGAGGTTGCAGACGGGAGTAAATTGCTAATCAGCTGGCTTTAAGATACAGGAAGTTATCGTGGGTTACCCAGGTGGTCCAGCCTGATCACTTAGGTCCTTTAAAAGTGGAAGGAGGAGGCGGAAGCCTCAGTGTCCTGGGGGGGGCAGCGGAGAGACGCTCGCCTGGCCAGTGCTGCCTCTGGAGAAGGAAGGGGCCACGAGCAAGGAGAGTGAGCGCCCGCAATAAATCAGCATTGACCAGCAAGCAGAGTCTCTCCCAGAGCCTCCAGGAGGAGCGCAGCCCTGCCAACACCTTGACTTTGGCCCAACAAGACACTTTTTGGAATTTTGATCCCCAGAACTTAAGAAAATACATCTGTGTTGTAAGCCACTCCATTTCTGGTGATTTGTCACAGCAGAGCCATGGGAAACGAATACACTGTGGGTGAACAAAACAGAGAAGGGGTACAGACGCGTTTCACCATCTATCAGAAAAGATACAACGAAAGCACTTATTTTTCTCTTTTTGTCCATTTGTGTGTATTTTTTCCTCTCCCATCCTTCCTCATCAGCACAGACTGGGAATTAGGCTTTTTCAGAATTCAATACAGAGTGACATCGCACGATAGAAAGTAGCCAGGAAACAGTGATGGGTTAGAAACACACCTGCGTGTGCTAAGTCGCTTCAGTCTGGTCCAACTCTGTGACCCCAGGGACTGTAGCCTGCCAGGTCCCTCTGTCCGTGGGATTTTTCAGGCATGAACACTGGAATAGGTTGCCGTGCCCTCCTCCAGGGGATCTTCCTGACCCAGGGACTGAACCTTCATCTCTAATGTCTCCTCCAGGGGCTCTTCCTGACCCAGGGACTGAACCTTCATCTCTAATGTCTCCTGCATTGGCAGATGCTTCCTTACCACTAGCACCACCTGGGAAACCCTAGAAACACACGGTGGAGAGCAAACCCATTCTGTTCCTCAGTGAAACAAACTAAACTGGTGTTTTTCCAGAACTTTTTGGTAACAAGGGAAAGCTGGAAACCTGAAATAGAATGATGTAACGATGCTCTCCTACTGCCTAGCAGTTTGGAGTCAGGAGACCTTGAGGGAGCCTGGGTCTCCAGTGCAGGGGGCACATGGCAGGGGTGGGGAGTGCCCCGGACAGGCGCTCCATTAGTTTCTAGCTCTTCGCCCACTTGGTCTTCAGCAGGGCTGGTAACGTGTAACTGAGCCTGACAGATGTGAGTTTCTGCTCATCTCTCCTTCCGTTTGCAGATACGTGCAGGAACAGAGGACATCAGAAGGTGGGCAGGGGAGGACAGGGAAGGGAAGTGATAAGCCCGGGCTATTTTAAAACTTTGGTAATTGGTGCTGGGTGGTCAAGAAGAGGCAGACATTTTATATAACATCTACACCTAAGAGAGACCTTTTTTTCCAAAGGGAGAAAGAATTATTAGCAAACTCAGGGTTTCCTGCAAACTTAAATAAGTTTCACTTGCCTTTTCCAAGCATTCATTCATGAGCCCAGGCCCTTTTTCTGAAACGAAAGTTGATGCAACTCAAACGCACGTATGGACATCTGTTTGTTCACAACTTCACTGTTAGCGACCACCTGGGGTGGCTGGAAGGGCTACCTGACTGTCTGCGGAGCGTTCAGACAGTGCCAGGCACGTGGAGGCACCGTGGGGGTGTTACTGGCCATGACTGTCAAATCAAAGTAAACCGCCTTATTTAGAACCTGAGACAAAAATAGCGCATGGCTCTTTCTGTCTCTTTCCATCTACGCAGTGACACACCAGGGCTGAAGGAACGCTTTGGTGGGTCCAAGCCAGACTTGTGCATCTTCACAGCCCAAGAGAAGTCACCGGAGCTAAGTAAGTCAGTCCCTCAAGCAGGTGGGGCAGTGGAGCGTTAGGGTCTCACCGATCAGCTCGGCTCAGCCGCTAGTAACGTCACATCCGGGAGCCCGCGGTGGTGGGGGGACTGTGCGTGTGTCTATGTGGTGCGCAGCCTGCAAGGGGGCCGTCTGTTGAGTGAATGGGAGAATGAGTGGGGCGAGCAACACATACACACACACACACACACACACGGCCTCCATGCCCCATTCCGGAAAAATAAAAAGAATGAACCTTAATCATTTCTACAGACCATCCCAGTGGCTTCTTACTAATTGCTTTTTAAAAAAAGATCAATAGTCTTTCAGAGGGAAGGCTATTGAAAATTAATAGGGGAATCTGTGCTTACAGAGTGAAAGCAAATGAAATCAAGGTCACCAGCTCCTGTTCCTCTCTCGACTGCCTCTTCCTTTAGCTTTCAGACTTTAGGGCACAGCCCCCGACAATGAGTGATGTATTAAAATAATGACGACTGTTTTAGGTCAGGCTCCCCCAGGGACAGATCTGAGGCGGAGATGGGCGTGTAGGAAGGATTCTGTGCAGTGATCTCAAACCCGCACCCAGGGGAGTAAAGAAAGCAGGGCGTGGGAGAGGAAGGAGCTGGACTGCGGGGCGGTCAGACAAAGGACCGGACCACCCGGAGCGCCCTGGCGCGATCCCTCCGGCCTGAGAAGGGCCACAGCCTTGGGGGAGGTGGCTTTCCTTGATTGAGGACAGTTGCCAGGTGGGGACCAGCCACCCCCTCAGGGGCTCTGGGAACGAGAGTCCGAGTCCTCGTGTTGGTCATCTGAGGCTGTGTGACGCGTCACCGTGCTAACCCAGCACATATTCAGTGTCTCACTGTCTCCAGCCTCTGCGGATTCTCCGGGGAGGGTCCCACAAGCCCCGGGTGGGGCCGCGTTTCCACCTGGAGCTCCCCTGGGAAAGAAACCACCTTCTACACCCTGCGAGTCGGTGGCGGAGTTCCCTTCCCCGGAGCTGTACATAGAAGGGCCTGATTTTCACTGGCTGTTCCGGGAGCCCACCCTCAGTCCTCGAGGTCACCTGCAGGGCCAAGAGGCGGCCCAGGGTCCTTGCCACGGGGACCCCTCCTATGCGGCTGGTTCCTTCCTGGAGTCTCCAGGGAGCCTCTGCACTCAGAGGCGGGCGCTCCTTCAAGGGCATTAACCTGGTTAAGTCAGCCTCACCCTCCCAGTTAACTCGAAACCTACTGACATGGGAGCTTAATTATATCTCAACATCCCTTGCCTTTTGCTATCCTATGGGCTAGAAGCAAGCTCAAAGGCCCTCCCACACTCCAGGGGAGGGGGTGTGTGTGGAGGGCATACGTGTCATGGGGTGGGAACCCTGGAAAGCACCCTGGGGTCTGGCTGCCACAGTCCCGACAGGGACAGCTTGGTGGTTTGCTATCTACTCATTATAATAACTCACACTGTAGAAGTCCGTAAACAAGATTGTCCCAGGGCCAAGTGACTTCAGATTTTAGACCCAATTTGCAAGCAGTCTTTGCTCTTAGGGATCTTCACAGCCCACGGGTACCGTCTAAAGGGCTCCATGGCAGCAGGGGACAGTATTAACCAAATCTGAATCCTCCAACCAGAAAGTTGCACCTGGGTGGGCCCTGGCGTAGCCCTCAGCACACTGTGGAATTCCACGCCTGCCTGTGGGGCGATGCTGAGCTGTGTTTACACTGAGAGGGGGAGGTTAGACTCCCCAGTCTGAAACTTCCGCTGAGTGTCTAACCACCTCCCAGTGGCCGGCCTGTCAGGGGAAGTCATGGCCAAGTTTGCTTATAAAAGTCAACAGGGACATGTTCCTTGGTCCAGTGAAAATGGCAAGGGATTTCAGAAGAAAAAAAAATCTTCCTTAAACTGTATAAAATCAGAGTTATAAAAATAATTTGTGGGTAGGCTGCATTTACAAGTTTTTATGTTTTAACAGAAGCAGAGTGGAGGGAAACAAAATAATCGATCTGAAGATGCGGGACAGAGGCTGCAGGAACCTGACCTACAGCGGGAGTGGCGGCCCCACCATCCTGGTGTGGGGCCAGCCCCAGCCTCCGGCAGACCAAAGTGGAGGAAGCTGTTCCAGGCGGGAAGAGAGCCGTGTGCTTAGTTCTCTGTGTATCTTGTTGTCATCTCATCATCAGTCACTGCTTCCAGCTGAGTGCAGCACCTGGTTTCGTGCTCAGCGGCCTCGGACTCTGCAGCCCATGGACTGTGGCCCGCCAGGCTCCCCTGTCCATGGGACTGTCCAGGCAGGAATACTGGAGGGAGGTACCATTTCCTCCTCCAGGGGATCCTGCCCACCCAGGGATCAAACCCACGTGTCTTACATCTCTTGCATCGGCAGTGGGTTCTTTACCACTGCCCCACCTGGGAAGCCCCCAAAACAACACTGTCTCATCCTCATTTTACAGAGGAGAAAACTATCTTTGCCTTTTTGTGGTTCAAAGTTCACTGAAGGCCACAATAATCCAAGAATCCACAGATCTAAGACGCATGATGAACTCCAATCAGAAAAACATAAATAAAACTGCACCAAAGCATATCGGAATCAAAATTTTGAAAAACTGTGGGGGAAAAAAGACAATTTTAAAGGCTGTCAAAGAAAAAAAGATGAATTTTATGGGATGAGTGAGGAAGAGAAGAATTAAAACAGACGTTTTGTCAGAGACTGTGCAAATCAGAAGACAGTGGGGCGACACCTCCAAATTCTGGAAGAAAAACCTGTCAAACGAGAATCCTGCATCTAGTGAAGACAGTCTTCAAAAATAAAGACAAAGATTTTTCAGACAGAAAACAAAAAAAGTGAAGACTGTCACCAGCTGACCTATGATACAAAAAAAAAAAAAAAAAAAGTTGAAGGAAGTTTCACAGTTTTTCTACAAGAAGAGGAAGCTTTTCAGGGAGAAGAGAGACAACGCCAGGTGAAAACTCAGATCCACGCAAAGGAAAGAGAGCCCTAAAGATGGGAAGAGTTGGGGAAATATAAAAGGGCTTTCCCCCTTGTTTTCACGTTTCTTTAAACTCTCTCTGTTCCAGTAAGTGGAGTGAATGCTCTTACTTCTCTTCCCAAGTCTGTCCCATCAGCCCAGAACCACTCCGTGCCCCTCGCCTCTCCCAGCCTCCCACTGTCCTTAAACAGCTCCTGGACATCCCTTGTGGTCCAGCAGCTAAGACTGCGAGCTTTCTCTGCAGGGGGCGTGGGTTCGATCCCTGGTCAGGGAGCTAAGATCCCGCATGCCAAGTGGCGCAGCCAAAGCAAAACTAACAACTGTAAAACAAAGGATCTTCCCAAGTCTGTCCCATCAGCCCAGAACCACTCCGTGCCCCTCGCCTCTCCCAGCCTCCCACTGTCCTTAAACAGCTACTGGACATCCCTTGTGGTCCAGCAGCTAAGACTGTGAGCTTTCTCTGCAGGGGGCGTGGGTTCGATCCCTGGTCAGGGAGCTAAGATCCCTCATGCCAAGTGGCGCAGCCAAAGCAAAACTAACAACTGTAAAACAAAGGTCACTCCCTTCTGCCGAGCGTCTGCCTTAACCCAGAGCTTCCTTGGTGGCTCAGACGGTAAAGAATCTGCCTGCAACGCAGAAACCTGGTTCAGGAGGATGCCCTGGAGAAGGGAATGGCAACCCACCCCAGTATTCTTGCCTGGAAAATGCTGTTGACGGGCTATGGGGTCACACGGCTGAGCGCCTAACAGTACCATAACTGCTTTTTCTCCCAGCATTTTCCTGAAACTCTCACCTCCTTAACCACGTCTGCTCGGACCCCTCTCCAGCCTCAGCTCCCGTCTTTGCTTCCCTGTCATCCTTTAAATCACTGCATCCCTTTGGGTTCCCCGGAAATGCCGAGCCTGTTTCCACCTCTCACACCTGCTAGTCCTGCCCTGGACGCTCTTCCCCCAGGTATGTGCCTTCTGATGTGACCGTTTGATTAAGTGAGAGATGGTCTCAACCTTCCCATCAAAATCGGCGGTTCCTCCCCTCCCTCCATCCCCACCTCCGTCACCACCGTCACTTGCTCTTCTGAAACTCTGGTCAATTTTCCAGGAAGATGTAACCCAGGAGGGAGCTGGTTGCAGTAACGGAGATGTTTGCATCTTTGTTTTCCAAGAGCCAGGGAGCCATTTAGCAGAGAAATGGGGACCTCTGCTTGGGAGGCCAAGGAAGGCCCTTCAGAGAGGAAGTCAAATGGGCATTTCTCATAAGGTGACGGGGAAGGTGCAGACCACTGACACCTTTTCTCCGAGAAATGCATTTTCCTGGAGACTAGTTGGTTTACATTGTTGTGTTAATTGCTTCTGTACAGCAAAGAGACTCAGTTATTTCTGCCGTGTTTTGTCCCAGGACATTGAATACAGTTCCCTGTGCTGTGCAGCACGACCTTGCTGCTTATAGATAGATAGCCTGTAGATGGGAGAAGGCAATGGCAGCCCACTCCAGTGCTCTTGCCTGGAAAACCCCATGGATGGAGGTGCCTGGTAGGCTGCAGTCCATGGGGTCACTAAGAGTCGGACACAACTGAACGACTTCACTTTCCCTTTTCACTTTCATACATTGGAGAAGGAAATGCCAACCCACTCCAGTGTTCTTGCCTGGAGAATCCCAGGGACAGGGGAGCTTGGTGGGCTGCCGTCTATGGGGTCGCGCAGAGCGTACACGACTGAAGCGACTTAGCAGCAGCAGCAGCGGCAGCCTGTAGATAATAGTCTGTATCTGCTAACCCCAGACTCCAGCCAAGACAACAGGGAAGGGACTACAGCTCAGGGCAGCCGTGGGGCGGGTAAGGGGAGCAGCGTGTGGGAGGACGGACCCTGGGGAGCTGGAAGCCAGGAAGTGTTCTTGACTTGGGAGCACTCTGCTGGGAATCAGGGCAGAATATCCAGGTGAGGGCCCAGGAGATGGTGCCAACACACGACCAGGATGGCCTCCAGAGATGGAAGAGGTGGCAGCTGAGCCAGGTGAGACAGAAATGCTGGCATGTCCGTGGCGGGTGGTGCAGACAAGTTTAAACTCCCGAGGGGTGGGCACAGTGGAGTGGACGCACCGTGAGAGGCTGAGGGTGGGCTCCACCGGGCCCCCGGCTTCACCTTCCCCACCCCGAGGGCCCCAGCTGCCCTCAGGGTCAGGGCTGACTCTGCAGGAGACACCGCCGCAGCACCGGGCTCCTCCCCAGGAAAGGGGACGAGAGGACACAGGGCCGCCTGAGGCCGCTTCGCAGCATGTCACCTGCAGAAGCGGGTGGAGGCAGTTATCACAGCGGGTGTGGGGTCAGAGAGGAGCCGGAGGGCCTGGCCCATGGGGAGTTAGCGGGATAGTCGTGGGCCCTAGGGGAGAAGGAAATGGCAACCCACTCCAGTGTTCCTGCCTGGAGAATCCTGTGGACAGAGGAGCCTGGAGGGCTGCTGTCCATGGGGTCGCACAGAGTCAGACATGACTGAAGCGACTTAGCATGCATGGATGCATTGGAGAAGGAAATGGCAACCCACTCCAATATTCTTGCCTGGAGAATCCCAGGGACAGAGGAGCCTGGTGGGCTGCCGTGTGTGGGGTTGCACAGAGTCAGACATGACTGAAGCGACTTAGCAGCAGCAGCAGCGTGGGCCCTGGAGGCAAAACGGACAGGCACCCAGTAAGGCGAGCATCCCGTCTGCGTGATCAGAGACGCCTGGGGTGGACGCACTGGAGCCTGAGGGCCAGGCCCCTGTCTGCTCTGTTTCCAGAGTGGGTCCAGGTTTGGGGTCCAGAGTCCAGGGACTGAAGGAGAGCCTTGGCCCCCAGGAGGAGGAGGGGGCGAGAGGAAGGGAGGAAAGGCGGCAACAAGCGGCAAGTGTAAGGGTGATGGCTTGCCAAGTCTCCCCCAAAGGGCCGTGGTCATTTCCACGGGTGACTGGCCACTGAGGAAAGTCAAATACTCCAATGCTTTGGGGACCATTAGACACGGGTCCGAATTGATGTTGTAGAGCCACAAATCAATGTCACGTCTGTCTGCCTTAATCAGACTCCACAAAGGGAGTCCTGGCCTAATCCCCGCTCACAGTGGGGCCCCTGGGTCCGCAGATCACCCCTGGTGCCCCTTCTCCCCGTCTCCAAATGTCTAAGTGGGGTGGACATACTTGGAGGCTGTCACAGCATCCACACTGGGCCCTTGGCCTGTGGGCTAAGAGCTATCACAGTGAATGAAGCCAAGCGGTGCCCCTGACATCACTGCCCACCCCTCACCAAGCGTGCCAGTCTCTATAAAGGACTGGGCAGTAAATATTTTAGGCTTTGGAGCCAGGAAGCAATTTCCTCAATTCTTCAAGCTACCAGTCTCCCCAAAAACCTAATAGTCTTTTTTTCCACTTTACACTTAAAAATGTAAAACTCATTCTTAAATCACAAAACCAGACAGCAGGCGGAAGACACGGAGGTATGGAGTCCGTCAAGTCCTCTGTTTTTCCAGCAGGTCGAGTGGACCCAGGAAGTGCAGCGAAGTGCAATTCTTTCTTTGGGTCACATAGTCCCCAGGACAGTGGATTGTTAAATCTTGGACACCTTTGACCTGTATTTACTTTTTTTTTTTTTTCAAATGAAAGCAGAACAAACTTGTTTAGCCTGGGAATCCAGTTCCTTCCTTAAAGTGCGTGCAAAGTTCTCTCTGCATGTGTGTTTTTCTGTGAGAGGCCCATAAGTGGCTTTCTTCACATGTTGAAAGGCTCTGTAAGCCTGATGGTCCATGTGCCCCTCCGCTTGGGCCCCTGCCCTGGGAGTCGGAGGCTGGAAGCTGCCTAGCTATCCCGGCGAGGACCCACCGTTAACAAAAGGCCTCTGGGCTGCCACCAGCTCCGGAGGGCTTTGGGCATCTGAAGGGTGCAGGGAAAACCACCCCAATCGATAGAGTGAATGGTTCAATATCTCATGTTGCTGCCGAGGCAGTAAAATAAATAAATAAGAACCCGGCTGGAAGTGGAAACCCTCCGTGTTCAGGTGCTTCTCGGAGGCCAAGTTGATGGGCTTTAATGGCCTCGGTCGGCACAGGACACAGGCAGACTGTCCCAGCAGTGTGCCTCTGTTTCCTAGGCAACCGAACTTGAAGTAAGACGATGGCTGGAACTGGGTACCGAATCAATTCGCTGGAGGTAGAGATGTGGGGAAGGCAAACTTCACAGAAAGCTGCAGACCGCATTGCCAATTTACTCTCACCTCCGCTGCTGTGTCTCTTCCTCTCATTTACCTCCCACCTGGCTCACCTACCCCCTTCCTTCCTCCCCAGACCTTCCCCCTCCAAAAGAAAACCCAAGTCTCAATCGTTCTGTCATCGTCAGGCTGATGCTTCTTTCCAGGCTGTTGTTAGGGGAGGATCAGGTGAAAAGGGCAAAGGCAGAAGCACCTGGACAAAGTTCTTGTGTGCGATGAGCCTCAGCAGGGCGGCCTCGGCCGAAGCAATGATCTAGGAATTGCCCCCGTGAGAAGCTATGTGTGAAGACGTTGTTCCAGGCCTTACTTCATAGGGAGGAAAATTCCCGAGTATTCTGGCAGATGAATCAGCAGTTCTTAGACTTTGCCTGGCTTCAGCCTCAGGGACACCAGCTACCACGCTGGCTAGATCCAGGGTGGGGCAAACATCAGGGGAGACCCTGACTGCAGATGGTACCGCTGCTCTGCGAACATCACCCTCGAGTGAGATTGCCTCACGACGGCTACGGGCCTTCTGTTCAGCCATGGACTTGGTGGCAGCAGCTTACGACATGCTTGGTGAGTGGATGAGTGAGCAAGTGAGCGAATGAGTGGATTTATTGTGATGGAGATCGTGGTGAGAAATCCCTCAGCCCACACAGAGTCCTTGGGTTTTTTATTTTCTTATCTTCTCTTTCTCACTTTGAGTCCTTACTTCCCAAATTTGCAAAGGAGGGAGAAACTTCCCCTACTCGCAAGCCCAGAGTGCCCCAAGGAGAAAGCCCCCAAGTCTAACACACAATGGCATTCTTTTAGTGCTTGCCAATTAAGCTACACTGATCATCACGCAAAATAATCAGATGCTATTTTAGAATCAGTTTTGGGCTTCTGCCTTTTACACTGTCAATGTAATAATTCAAGACGCTTTCATTGAGTGGATCAAGATTGGCAGGCGTCAGCTAACTTTCTCTCTAAAGGGTCAAATATTAAATAGAAGATATTTTCTGCTTCCTGGGTCATGCAACCTCTGTCAGAACTCTTCCCCAATGTCACTGCAGCATGAAAGCAGCTGTATGTATGCGTAATGGACGTATATGAATGTGTGAAGCTGTGTTACAATAATACTTTATTTATAAACACAAGTGGAGGGCCAGATTCAGCCCAGGAGCAGTCGCTTTCCAAGCCAAGAGCTAGGCTGGGTTCTAATAACAAACACCAGCAAATCTTAAAGGCCAAGAACACTAAAAGATTATTTCCCTTCATGTTACATGTCCAGGATGGGCTGGTGGTGGGGAGGGATTTGCTCCAAGGTTACTTTGAAGTGAAGTGAAGTGAAGTCGCTCAGTCGTGTCAGACTCTTTGTGACCCTGTAGACTGTAGCCCACCAGGCTCCTCTGTCCATGGGATTCTCCAAGCAAGAATACTGGAGTGGGTTGCCATTTCCTTCTCCAGGGAATCTTCCTGACCCAGGGATCGAACCCAGGTCTCTTGCTTTGCGGGCAGACGCTTTACCCTCTGAGCCAGTTTCCTTTAGTAAGATTTACCGCGTCTCAAAACCCCGCCGTCTCCATGGGGGTGCTTCAGTGTTTCCAGGGCAGAAGAGGGAGGCCTCAGCCCAGGAAGAACGTGCATCATCTTTACTCTCACATCCTGCTCTGGAGCTCATCACCCAGCCATGCCTAAATTCAAAGGTGTGGAGGACTGCAGTCTGAAATTAGAAGAGAACCGCCTATTGCAGAATCAGGGTACTACCGACCACACGGTGCGTGAGGGATGTGCAAAGCCCTCGTCGAGAGAAGAAAGGGACGACAAGCAGGCCTCTGCCTGACGGTGGGACGGCCATGCCTGTGCAGACAGCAGAGAAGCTGGGGTGATGGGAAGAGGGGCCTGCTGTCTCTCAAGCTAAAGTCACTATACTCCTCCGGTCTAGTGGAGGGCTGTACAACGTACGGCCAGGCTGGGGGGTGGCTGTTCTAACTACTGACACCACCAGCACTCAGTCACTGCAGTCGAGTCCGGCCCCTTACCATCCCCTGGACTGTGGCCCGCCAGGCTCCCCTGTCCATGGGATCCTCCAGGCAAGAACATGAGAGTGGGCTGCCATGCCCTCCTCCAAGAGCTCTTTCTGACCCAGGGATGAACCTGCCTCTCTTATGCTTTATGCCTTCTGCATTGGCAAGCTGGTTCTTTGCCACTGAGCCGCCTGGGAAGACACTTCCAGCAGGCAGGGAAAATTTGGACAACCTAGGGTCTGGCGAAGGATGCCAACCGCCGCTCCCCCCCAACCCCGCTCGATCAGTGCCTCCAGCCTGTGTCTGCACAGAGAAACGTGGACCTACAGGGGAGGAGCAGGGAGGACGGAAGAGGAGAAAGCCCACACAGCCTTCCAGGCAAGAGTCATGGTGCAAATTTTAGAAATAACAAAATAATTACCTGGGAAACTGTAGAAGATTTCAAAGGACAGACATTTAGCCTGAGCAAAGTTTACACGATGTCAGCCACAGACCCCAGTGGGACCTTCTTTTGATCATCACATGTAAATTTGGGGGAATTGTAGTCCAATTCATTTCCTAAGTCGGGAAAAAGCTAGAACTGGAAAAGTCTGGCGTGAGGCTGTCAGTGAAAGGAGAAGAAAAGAGACAAAGGCTCAGGACAGGGCCCTGTCCATCCCTGCCTCCAAGCCTGGAGACAAGAGGCCCCACCAGGCCCGCCAAGGGCCAGAGGAACCCTGACACCAAGAGCAGCCTGAGCCTCAAGGCAAATGCAGCCTCGAGGCAAACGGCTTACCTGCCTAATGAGACAATCCATATTGTTCCCGAGAATGCTTGCCTGCTCCCCAGAGACGGGCAAGAATTAATTAATACTAAATGCTTGTCAAGCCCTTTGTCAATGTTAAGGATTTGTTTCATGTGAAAGGTCGGAGTAAGCACAAATAGAAGTGTTTGGCTTTATTTTGTAAATATTCTGTCTGAGGACGAGCAAAAACGAACTTGCCCGTGGCAAGCACAAGTGAGAGCCTCTGCTGTACAGAAGGCAGGTCACACACCTGCCTGACAGAGTCAGGTACCTAATAAGTATATGATATACACTATGGAACTGCATCAGTGACAAGGACCTCGTTATTTCCTCCAAGAAACACCTTTGATATCTACAATAAGCTATAAGAGCATGTTGGAAAAGACAGAGGGCCGGAGGAGAAGGGGGTGACAGAGAATGAGACGGTTGTAGGCATCATCCACTCAATGGACCTGAGTTTGACCAAACTCCAGGAGAGAGAGAAGGACAGGGAAGTCTGGTGTGTGGCAGTCCACGGGGTCGCAAAGAGTGGGACTCGATTGAGTGACTGAACAACATCAGTTCAGTTCAATTCAGTTCAGTCGCTCAGTCGAGTCCAACTGTTTGCGACCCCATGAACCGCAGCACGCCAGGCCTCCCTGTCCATCACCAACTCCTGGAGTTCACTCACACTCATGTCCATTGAGTCGGTGATGCCATCCAGCCAACTCATCCTCTGTTGTCCCCTTCTCCTCCTGTCCTCAATCTTTCCCAGCATCAGGGTCTTTTCAAATGAGTCAGCTCTTCACATCAGGTGGCCAAAGTATTGGAGTTTCAGCTTCAACATCAGTCTTTCCAATGAACACCCAGGACTGATCTCCTTTTGGATGGACTGATTGGATCTCCTTGCAGTCCAAGGGACTCTCAAGAGTCTTCTCCAACACCACAGTTCAAAAGCATCAATTCTTCGGCCCTCAGCCTTCTTTACAGTCCAACTCTCACATCCATACATGACCACCGGAAAAACCATAGCCTTGACTAGACGGACCTTTGTTAAGAGCATGTGACCATTTCTTGGGATGACGGTGGAACACCTAGATTATTAACACATGGTAATGGAGGGTTGTCTGTTGTCTAAAGGCGGCTCAGAGGCAGACGGGGCCTTACCTGGAGCCAGTCAAGCTGCAAGTCTGAGCGAACAGCCCCCAAGGCTTCCCTGGCTTCTGACACCACCTTCAAGGTCAGGAGCTTTCTGAAACAGCCCCTACTGTCAATCGGTCACTGGAAGGACTCAGAGCACTCACTGAAACTGTTACCCTCACAACTAAAGCTTGTTGTAGGGGAAAGACTGCAACCAGACAGAGACAGGCAAGGTAGAGCTGGGGTCCCAAACACGGGGCCTCCACTGTCCTCAGGATTTCTAGCCTCTAATTAACAGCATCAGCATGTGACCGTCTGCGTCAGGTACCCCAGCCTGGGACGCTCACCTGTTACGAAGGCAGAAGCAATGGACCAGAGGCGCCCAAGGTGGAACCCCAGTCGAGCTCCCCTCTCTGCGGAGTCGGGGCTGGTATCACTTGGCCCGAGGGTTGTGAGCCACTCCGCCCCCGTTAGCATACATGATCATGTGAGGTCCAAGGAGCCCGCGGTGAACAGCAAAGACTCTCTGATCAGGCAGGGAGGTGACCTCCCAGGAGCCAGAGACAAGCATCAGTTTTCTTTGTGGAAGGACCAATTCCTCACCACCCAGCTCCCAGGGAGAGCAAGGGTTTCTGCATGGGAAGCATGCTGGGGGCAGAGGTCTAAGCAGCAGAGCCCAAGAAGCCTAAGGGGAAATGATTATGCCCCAGATGGCAAGTCAGAGGATCGTCCACTTATGCTCTTCGTGCCTACGTCCTCTCTGCAGAGCAGATGTGGGGGGGATGGGAGAGAATGTTCTAGAAAGAAGCCTCTGCCAATCACGTACCCTAAGGCTGGAGCATGTTCAAGGAACAACAGCAGGGGAGCCACTGCCGCGAAGTGGAGTGAGTGAGAGGGAAAGAGGCGGGGAGGGGACATGGGAAGTCTGACCTCAGTGACGACCTCACCGTCTCCTCCATGCAGGGAGAAGTCGTGCAGGTTTGTGCAGAGGACTCCTTGTGCAGAGGAGCCCAGTTTTCCAAAGGCCACTCTGTGCTGAGTGTTGGGACGGACTCAAGGAACGGGTTCAGAGGATGGAGCACCCCAAGAAAGCTTTGCAATATTCCACACGTGAGAAGACCGTGCCCCAGACCAGGGTGCAAGCAGAGGCGGATTTCTGGGTCTGTTGTGAAGGTGGGGCTGGCAGAATTTGCCCCCATAGGGGATCCAGGACTTAAAAAGACCGAAGTCAAGAAGAGTGGATCAGTCCACACTGCGTGCAGGAGAAAATGAAAGACATGAGGAAGCACTCAGGACGTGCTTCTAAGTGAAAAGGCAAGCTGGGACCACTGGGTCCAAAATGATTCCATTCTTGGAAAAAGGGAAAGATGTATGTGTGGATACAAATACGAGAAGGCTGTCAACGGAACTGTCCCCTTGAGAGGGCTTATGATAGAGTTTATTTTTCCTTTTGCCTATTTTTAATTTCTACATTTCCCAATATGTACAGGCCTGGCTCCTTAACTAGGAAAAATAAAGCAAGTCGTTTAAATCATTTTACCCCTGCGTCTACCACTACAGAACTCTCCTCCAGGTCAATCCTTGACGCTTTCTGTGGTCCTGATGGTAATTAAAGCTACTAAAGATGTTAAAAGACTGAACTGAACTTAACTGAAAGATGCTATAGTTTCAAAGAAGAAGGCAGTAAAGAAGCGGAAATCTTTACTTATTTCCCAGAAACCATCTCAGGCAGAAGAGGGTCCATGCCTCGTGAACTCAGAGGAAGCAGACGCTTGGGAAAATTTTAGTGGGAATTCATATCAAATTGTCTAACACACAGGAAGTGCCCAGAATGGTATCCAAAATGATTTGGTATGACATCTTCTTTACCCACTTCTCTGCTGATGGACATTGAGATTGCCTTCATGTCCTGGCTGCTGTAAATAGTGCTGCTATGAACACTGGGGCTCATGTACCTTTTTTAATTATGGCTTTTTCTGGATGTATGTCCAGTAGCAGGATTGTTGGGTCATATGCTAGTTGTATTTTTAGTTGCTTAAGGAAACTCCATACTGTTTTCCATAGTGGTTGTGTCAATTTACACTCCCACTGAGAGTGCATGAGGATTCCCTTTTCTCCACACCCTCTCCAGCGATATGGATACCAAGCAGTAAAGCGGAGGGCGGGCGAAATTGGGAGATTGGGATTGACACATGTACACTGTTGATCGTATATATAAAGTAGATAAATAATGAGAACCTGCCGTGCAGCCCAGGGGACTCTATTTAACACTCTGTGGGGACCTGAATGGGAAGGAAGTCCAGGAGGGAGGGGACTCATGTCTATGTGCAGCTGACTCATTTTGCTCTGCAGTAGAAATAAGACGGTGCTGTACAGCAACTATACTCCAATAAAAATTAATCTAAAACAGAGTCACTGGGGACACCTATCGGCTCTAGCTTGCTGCTGAGGGTCTGTCTCCTGCGCTGCTAGAAGAGGCGGCACACTCAGGCGGGGAGGAGGCGGAACGCCGTGTGCAGCTCAGACCCTGGGTGCCACAGGTGAGCGAGAAGGATGGAAGGACATGCTGGGATTTCGCTGCCTGGAGGTTGCAGAAGCTGACCTCAATCCTAAAGAAAGAAAAGGGGCAGATGAAGGCAGGCACAGAGCAGAGGAGAATGTTCCCGATTAAACAAAGGGCTTGTTCTCTTTACAACTGTTCCGTGAACGACAGCTTCTCTGGAGAAACCCCCTGAGGAACACTCAAGCCCCCTGTTCACAGGAAGCTCTATTACTTCTGGAGCACGGGGGCGGCTCACCCAGCCTCCTCGTCTATGGAAATGTTCCCATCTCCCTAAAATAAAACCTTAATAGACTTAAGATTATTTAACTAATCCTCTCCTTTTAAATGAACAGTGAAAACGGAAACTTTTAAATGATGTGCTCGAGGTTATTTATGTGTTTAAGAAATGAGTTTCCTCAGCGTAATAATTTTAGCATTGCCAGTCTCACAGTTAATGACTAAATAAATGGCTCCCACTTTCGGTTTTGGTAAATATTCCTCACTCCATCATCATTTACTCTCTTAGGGGAGCCGTAGACAGCACCATGAACTCAGCGCGGAGAATTGGTTCAAGTTCCTTGGATGCAATATTTAGCAGAAACTGCCTATCACATCCTTTAGAGGAGATAATGGATTTTTCTCCTTTTCTGGAAAGTCTAACTATGACAGTCACAAAATGAGCGTTTTATCCTCTCTGGACCTGGGTCTACTCTAGTTCTCAAATCGTGCAGATTTAGACATCGGCACGAGGCTCATTCTCTCCCAGCCTGTAAAGGCCCAGCCTTGGTCACCGCCTTCACTAGAGAAGGAAGCGACCCCCTGGTCTAGGACAGGGCACCTCCCCGGGCCTGCCGACTGTGGGCAACTGAGTCAGCGACCCCTGACCCGGCAGGCATGTTGCGGGCTCACAAGGCCTCGCGTTCAGACTTCTCAGCCTGTAAAGGCCCAGCCTTGGTCACCGCCTTCACTAGAGAAGGAAGCGACCCCCTGGTCTAGGACAGGGCACCTCCCCGGGCCTGCCGACTGTGGGCAACTGAGTCAGCGACCCCTGACCCGGCAGGCATGTTGCGGGCTCACAAGGCCTCGCGTTCAGACTTCTCCCTCCGTAGCAAAGCGCCATCTGCCACCACAGCAGAGGTCAGCCCTGGAGTGCACGCTGTGCCCATGTGCCCTGGAAGAGGCACTCTGCTGTGAGCCCTGGAAGGCAGGCACCACGGCTCATCCCCAAGCTCAGGCTGCCATGATGAGGGGCTTCCCAGGTGGCTCCGGGGAGAGAATCCGCCTGCCAATGCAGCGGGGGCAGGAGACGCGGGTCGGATCCCTGGGTCAGAAAGATCCCACGTGCCACAGGGCAGCGATACGCCATGGCTACCGGGCCTGTGCTCTAGAGCCCGGGAGCCCCAGCTACTGAAGGCTGACTGGAGCCGGTGCCCCGCAGCAAGAAAAAAAAAAAACCACCGCAACGAGACGCTCAGGCGCTGCCACCAGAGAGCAACCCCACTCCCACAGCCAGAGAAGAGCCCGCACGGCAACGGGGACCCAGCTCAGCCAAGACAACCAACCAGCCAAACAAGTCCAAATAATTCAAAAAGGAAAGTAACTGTATCTTTCAAAAGGGAAGACTCTGTGATGGGAAGAGTGCACCCTCCCCACCCCGACCCAAGGCATGCCCCGGCCCGGGCCCGTCTCCTGGACTTTCCCGAAGCCCCGCCTGCCCCCGGCTTACCAAGCGTGAGCTTCTGTGTCCCGCTCCGCCGCGGTCTCCCTCGCCGCAGTGTGAGCTCTGGGGCAGGCGCTTTGCCCTGTTTAGTGCTAGCGGGGCGAGTGGACCTCAGTAAGCACCTAATGAGGAATAACTCGGGTGCTCCAGAGTCTAGGAGGGCACCAGGAACACAGCAGGTGCCCGAGAGACCACTGCTGAACGCACAAGGGGTCTGTGGGTTTACGCGTGGTGCGGCATTCTATCCCACACGACAAGGAAACTGAGACCCCAGAGCTTCTGCAGGTTCCTCGGGGCCCTGTGAGTGGGGAACCGCGCAGAGGATGCACTCTTAGCTCTGCGTGCCTGCTAAGCCGCTTCAGCCGTGTCTGCCTCTGTGTGATCCCATGGACTGTAGCCCACCAGGCTCCTCGGTGTGTGGGATTCTCTAGGCAAGAATTCTGGGGTGGGTTGTCACGACCTCCTCCAGGAGATCTTCCTGACCCAGGGGTCAGACTCGCCTCTCCTGCGGCTCCTTGCATTGCAGGCGGATTTTTTAACCTCTGAGCCACTGGGGAAGCCCCTAACTTAGCTCGATCTAGTGTCAAACCTCTTGCAACGATACAAAACTGAATAGGATTGTTTACTGCGGAAACAGACCATTGAGAATGCAGAGATTTATTGATATAAACGTGCACATTTTAATTACAGC
Source organism: Cephalophus harveyi (assembly GCA_006410635.1). Lineage (NCBI taxonomy): Eukaryota > Metazoa > Chordata > Mammalia > Artiodactyla > Bovidae > Cephalophus > Cephalophus harveyi. The sequence goes on along the minus strand of SJYT01007173.1, from coordinate 627,669 downwards.
TTGTAAATACGAGTAGCTTAGAGACAAAAACTCTAATATCTGGCCCCAGTTCTCTTTTGGAGTTACCTGTTTATCCTTGGATTTCTTCTCCGTTTGCTTCTGCATCATCAACATATATTTTAAAATATTTGTTGTGCATCTATTTTGTGTTGAGCGCTGTTCTATGCATAGGATACACCCAGTGAACAAAAAACCATCCTGTCCTTGTGAAGTCTACCGCCTTGCAGGGGAGAGAGATAATGAGTTATGAGTATGAGAAGAAAAGGACATTGTACAACATGTTAGAAAGCGGTAACTATGGAGAGGAAAATTAAGTTGAGCAGGAAAAGGGGGCAAGAAAACCTGGAAGAGTGTAGGGACCATGACCTGACCTGCAGGAGGGAGCCAGGAGGGGAGGGGCCAGGACCAAGGCCTGGAGGGTGGCGCCTGGCACATCCAAGGATGGAGGAGGCCGGGGTGGCTGCTCCAGGGGTCCAGGGCCAGCAGTGAGAGGTGGGGCCGGAAGTGATCAGGGCCGGATGCCCCAGGGAAGACCTCTGCCATTTTCCGAGGGCAGCTAGGAGCCCACTGCAGGGTTTCAGAAGAGCTGCCATACCACAAACTTTCGTCTCAAAAGGATCCTCTGTGTTTGTGTTGAAAGTAAACTCCAGGGGACAGAGGTTGGGGCAGGAAGGTCAGGTCAGAGGCTCCACGTGAACCCACACAAGAGCCGATGGTGGTTTGAAATAGACCAGGAGCAATTGAAGTGGAAAGGGCCCTCCGAACTCTCTCTCTAACATACCAATTATTTGTACCTTCAAGCCTGAAGCCACGCGGCTGCTTCTCTGTCTCTCTTTTTGGCTAACTTTTATGGAAAAGTGTATAAGGTCTCCGTGTAGAGTTTGATAAATATTCTCAAAAAGAACACACTTGCCGCCCAAATGGGCGTCTCAGAGGCCTCACTGTGCCTCCTAGCCTCCTCCCTCTTCTCCAAAGGTGAGAGGCCTTGAACAGTGTGGATTAGGGGGTTTTTTTGGCGAGGTGAGGAGATGGTTTGGGAGGTTGATGTGGACCATTTTTAAATTTGTTATTGAATTTGTTACAATACTGGTTCTCTTTTGTGTTTTGGTTTTTGGGCCATGAGGCATGTGGGATCTTAGCTTTCCCATCAAACCCACAGCCTTTGAACTGGAAGGTGAAGTCTTAACCACTGGACTGCCAAGGAAGTCCCCAGGTGTTGCTGTCGTTGTTGTTTAACTCATATGACTATAGAGGAATTATACGAGTCTTTTATGTCTGGCTTTTTTTTTTTTTTCAGTGACATTTCAGTGTATAGCAATAGCTGGTTCATATCATCAGATTTCTAGCCATTCTATTTTCACCATTTTACTCTATTTTCTTTATTACTAATCACTGTTATTTAAAATTCACATCTGATGCACCTGCATATCTGCCAGCAGTAGGCCTTTTTCTATTGTCTATTTTTGCTCTTTGGGCTGGATACCAGTATTATGCGTGGAAACTTGTAAGGTCTGTGAATGAAGTCTTTTTTCCTGAAAGGATTTATTTGTGCTTCTGGCAAACAGATCACTTTAATCTAATCTGTGATTGAGCTTATCCAGAACATGGTTCAGCCTCAGAGGCTGGTTCATTTCTCACTCGCCCTTACTGCTGGGGTTCCGCCTGCCAGCCAGGGGTGTCTTCAAGGACCCCTCCTCCCAGGGAGATGCTGAATCCACAGTTCTGTCTTCCCAGTACCATCAGCCTGCTGAAATCTCTGTTGAGCTCCTCAGCCTCAGAGCAGCCACTTCATGGTTATCTTCGCAGCTTTTCTGCTGCAAATAAATGGGCAAAGAGCTCAAGAGAAAGATAGCAGAGCACCCAGGCTCATCTCCCTGCGGTTCTGAGGGTCTGAGAACCCTGTGGTCACTTCCTCTGTCCCAGGATGCCGCCTGGAATGTATAGGCTGAGCAGCTGGCAGAAACCCAACCAAGAAGACAGGAAGGAGCAGGTGGAAACTCCAGAAGGTGACCCCCACCCTCAGAGAAGACAGCAAATCTCTGCGGAATGGCTGAGACCGGTGCTGCCCTCGGGAATCTAATGGACACGGGTGAAAGTTGCCGTCTTACCCCCATTCAATTCATCTGTTATGGTTTCTGCAAAAATCAGATGGGTTTTCGCGGATGCGTGCTCAGTTGCTAAGATGTGTCTGATTCTTTGTGACCCCATGGACTGTAGCCTGCCAGTCTCTTCCGCCCATGTTCGGGATTTCCCAGGCAGGGAAACTGGAGTGGGTCGCCATTTCCTTCTCCAGGGGCTCTTCCCGACCCAGGGGTCAAACCCGGGTCTCCAGCAGCTCCTGTGCTTATTTTTCATATTTTATCTAATTGTTTGTCTAGGCTTTGCCAGGTCTTAGCTGTGGCCTGTGGGATCTAGTTCCCTGACCAGGGATCAAACCCGAGACCCCTGCATCAGGAGCTCAGAGTCTTACCCACCGGACTACCAGGGAAGTCCGATACCAGGTGGGCTATTGCTTTATCGCTGAGACCCCAGGGAAGCCCTGGATTTTCATGAATGATGGTAGATTACCAAAAACTTACCCAATGAGTAGTCCCAACTCTAGCTGATGAATTAGAGCTGGTATCTAATCCAAAACAGAGCAGATCAACACAGTCTTTGCTACGTGGGTTGCGACTATCCATCTGGCAGTAAGTTCTTTTAAAACCTTCCTAGGAGAGACAGCCGAAAGCAGCTGCATTACATCAAAAGGACAGAAATACAGGTTCACTGCTTTACCCCAAGGGCACACTCATCCTCCCTCTGTCGTCTTGACAGTCCCCAGAATACCATGCTGGTCTACGGTGCTTCCGGCATCGTGCTAATTGCAAGGGCAGACAGGAAGTAGTGAGGGCTTTGAAGGCTGGAGTGAAACACGTGTGTCAGAACATAACAATTCTTTAAGCTTCTCAAGTCCTGCCATACTGATGAAGATCTAAGAGGTCGGTGCCTCTTATCTACGGTGCTTCCGGCATCGTGCTAATTGCAAGGGCAGACAGGAAGTAGTGAGGGCTTTGAAGGCTGGAGTGAAACACGTGTGTCAGAACATAACAATTCTTTAAGCTTCCCAAGTCCTGCCACACTGATGAAGATCTAAGAGGTCGGTGCCTCTTACAGGGATGCCCTCTCGTGTCTGACTCTTAGCGACCCCATGGACTGCAGCCCACCAGGCTTCTCCATCCATGGGGTTTTCCAGGCAAGACTACTGGAGTGGCGTGCCATTGCCTTCTCCAAGGTAAATGATTACCTTGTATAAAATGGTCCACGGCTTGGGGACACTTTGGATTTGGGGGGCAGCCTGTATTGCACTTGATACTATTTCTTGAGTGCTGGGCTTGAGGCCCACAGTACAAGCGGCTCTCCAGAAATTCTAGGTTTCAGTGCAGCCTATCCTGCTACTGAGGTCACATAATTTATCAGATCCATCAGTGCCAGACGTATCCAGAGTAGAATAAGATGCTGTGAGGGTAGATCTGCAGTGCAGAATATAGAGGGTTCTAGACCGAGGTCATGGCCATTCCATTTCAGGGACTATTTACTGTGAAAACACTCCTATTTAAAAACCAGCTCCTGGGAAAAGCCCGGCGGATTCACAGTGACAGTTGCTGAGTCCGTGTGTTGGCAGGTGGGACCCCCAGGCAACCATGGACCGTTCGGGGCCCCTCGGGACCAGTTTTCAAAATCGCCTTTCCCTGGACGTCTCGTCATCCTACCTCGTGGCTCCAGACCTTGAGCAATTATTACAATGGAAGAAACCAATAATTTCAAGACACCAAGCAGATAATGTGAAAAAAGGAAACCTGCCTCATGTTTAACTCCATGTATAAATATCCCTGCCTCTCCATCGATGCAGAGCTTGGCTTTGGTGCTAGAGTAAATGTCTACCTTATGGAAAGATCTCCAAGAGGCTCGTCTCTTTCTCCTTGGGCTGTGAAAAAGATCAATCCCAGATGTAATGATGTTTATCAGAGTATGTATCTAAAGAGACTACTGATGAAGCTAAGAATCTGAAAAGACTCAGTCACCCAAGCATTGCAGCTTTCACTGAAGCTGGCGATGGTTGTCCGTCTTGCTATGGAACATGGAGGTGAAAAGTTTCTGAATGACTTAATAGAAGAACAAAATCAAGACAGCCAAGATCCTTTTCCAGCAGCCATAATTTTAAAAGTTGCTTTGAACATGGTAAGAGGGTTAAAGCATCTACACCAAGATAAGAAACTGCTCCATGGAGACATAAAGTCTTCAAACGTTGTTATTAAAGGTGACTTTGAAACAGTTAAAATCTGTGATGTAGGGGTCTCTCTGCCACTGGATGGAAACATGACTGTGGCTGCCCCTGAGACCTGTTCCATCGGCACTGAGCCTGGGAGACCCAAGGAAGCTCTGGAGGAGGACGGTATTATTACCGACAAGGCAGACGTGTTTGCCTTTGGCCTTCCTCAGTGGGAAGTGATGACTTTCTCTATTCCACACATCAGTCTTCCAGATGATGATGATGGTAAAGCTTCTGGTGAAAGTGACTTTGATGATGATGCATACTATGCAGCTTTGGGAATGAGGCCGCCTATTAACATGGAAGAACCGGATGAAACGTACCAGAGAGGAACTGAGCTCTTCTCCGTGTGCACTGATGAAGATCCTCAAGGTCGTCCTTCAGCTGCGCACACTGTGGAGGCCTCAGGAATGCATGTCCTGTGGTCACCTCACGCCCGTGACTANCGCCTATTAACATGGAAGAACCGGATGAAACGTACCAGAGAGGAACTGAGCTCTTCTCCGTGTGCACTGATGAAGATCCTCAAGGTCGTCCTTCAGCTGCGCACACTGTGGAGGCCTCAGGAATGCATGTCCTGTGGTCACCTCACGCCTGTGACTACTGGAGCCTCGAGTACGGCTCATCTACACAGCGGTTCTGTTTACCACGAAACATTTGTGTAGCTACTATGATGATCCGTAATTATTAGATGGAAGTGGCCTATTTGAGGACCATAGATAGAACCTTAGTAACATTTGAACAACTGTTTCTATTACAAAGGTATTTCATGTATGCTTATGTTAATAGGCATTTGAGATCATAGAGAGTTTTCTATAAAGTTTAAGAAACTATTCAAAAATTTGAACTTTATATAGATTTTAAAAGAGTGCTGTAAAACTGATGTCTAACATTAATTTGGATTGAGTGACTATTTGATAGATGATCTTTCTCACATCTTCTCTATTTTAATGGATCTACTGAAATTTGCACTTTGTGTATTACAAAATAAGTCTACGTATGCTTACCTTTTAAAACAAAACTGTTGCTGGCCTTTCTTGGCTGATGTGCGAATTAAATACAGTCGCTGAGACCAGAGACCTGGGATAAGGCTCAAAAAAGTAGCTCCCTGGGTATATCCAAACAGCTTTGGTCAAGGCTCATCTTGTTCCAGAGCTTTGGGTTTTGCTTTAATTTATTGAATGTACTTTCTGTACTTGTATTTTTAATGCTTTTCTTTTCTGATCTATATCTTAAGCATATCACAGTATCAGTATAAAAATAAAACCCTAAAAGGACAGTATAGAAAAAGGACTGGTCAGGCACCCAAAGGTGTGCTATCCTACTTTGCACTCTACTGGACCTGTCTCTTATACACATCTGGTCAGACTTTTCAGTTCCTGGCCAGGGAACTCAGATTCTGCATACTGTGTGGTGCAGCAACAAAAAATAATAATAATTAACTTTAAAATTAAGAAATTTTAAAAAATAATAATAAAGATAGATTTTGAATTTAAAAAAAATTAAAAGAAACTAGGAAGAAATTGGAAATTTTTTAAAAATAAAAACCAGCTCCTGAAGTGATGACAGATAAGAGAAATCAAGAACTGCTCATCACGAGCAGGACATCATCACATCCACCACGTCAGTCAGGCATCTGATTGAAACGGTACATTTAGGATCAGCCCCGAGCAAGTCCAGAGGCCACAAGGCGACCCAGGGCTCCACGTCCCCTCCCTGCGTTGTCCAGACACTTCTCTCAGCTTTATGACAATGGGAGGGGGTGGCGGGGGCTGCCCCGAGTCGCTGGCGAAGGCGGGGAAGCACAGCTTGCTCCTGCTTCGCGGATGGGTCACTGTCAACACTGCGGCTCTGACAGGGGCGGCCCTGGGGACAATGCTGAGGGGAGACCCTTCCAGAAGGTCCTGTGCTGTGAGCACATAGGCTCACAGTGACTGTGCACACATGCACGCATGCACTTGCACATACACACACAACTATAAGGAAAATATCACTGTAGCCACTCAGGAGAAGCTGGCTCTCTGGATCACAAAAGACAGTATCAAGACATCGCCAGTGGGTGAGAGACTAGTTACGAGCCAAAGATTAGAGAGGAAAAAGCCTTTGAAGTACATAAATGATGAACTCAAATATACTCGATGTCTGGAGAATCACAGGACAGAGCGAGTTCCTTCTTCATCTACAGAGTGAAGCGGTTTGCATGGACGAACCCTACATATGTGCCTTGTACAACTTCAAGGCTCTGGGAAGCAGTTTGAAAGCCCGAGCCAATCCACCTCTTTCTTCCAAAAATGTCTCCAGTCCATCCATCTCTGGCAGGGAAGAACCGTCCACGGTACTAACACCCCGCAGAGAAGGGCCCGGGGCAGCTTCCCAGTTACCTGATGCTCCACCATTTCAACACAGGCGCATATCTCTCTGGATCACAAAAGACAGTATCAAGACATCGCCAGTGGGTGAGAGACTAGTTACGAGCCAAAGATTAGAGAGGAAAAAGCCTTTGAAGTACATAAATGATGAACTCAAATATACTCGATGTCTGGAGAATCACAGGACAGAGCGAGTTCCTTCTTCATCTACAGAGTGAAGCGGTTTGCATGGACGAACCCTACATATGTGCCTTGTACAACTTCAAGGCTCTGGGAAGCAGTTTGAAAGCCTGAGCCAATCCACCTCTTTCTTCCAAAAATGTCTCCAGTCCATCCATCTCTGGCAGGGAAGAACCGTCCACGGTACTAACACCCCGCAGAGAAGGGCCCGGGGCAGCTTCCCAGTTACCTGATGCTCCACCATTTCAACACAGGCGCATACTGCTTTAAGGCTCTCCTACTGCAGGGGAACCCTCAGTCTTCTTCTAGTCTTGGGGAAACAGGAAGTAGTTGCCTTCATTTCACCACGTCCTTTTACATCCCTCAGGGTATAATGGTTTTCATATTCGATTGGGATGTGATTCAGTTCAGTTCAGTCCAGTTCAGTCGCTCAGTCGTGTCTGACTCTTTGCGACCCCATGAATCGCAGCACCCTGGGCCACCCTGTCCATCACCAACTCCCGGAGTTTACCCAAACTCACGTCCATCGAGTCGGTGATGCCATCCAGCCTTCTCATCCTCGGGCATCCCCTTCTCCTCCTGCCCCCAATCCCTCCCAGCATCAGGGTCTTTTCCAGTGAGTCAGCTCTTCGCATGAGGTGGCCAAAGTATTGGAGTTTCAGCTTCAGCATCAGTCCTTCCAGTGAACATCCAGAACTGATCTCCTTTAGGATGTGATTAAGGGGAATTAAAAGAGGCTGAGAATATACGTATCAAGCAATTCTTATTTGCGTGAGTTGTTCATTAAATGTCTGTTTGCCTCCCCAAGTAGATATATAGAACTGAGAAATGATATTTTTTCTTATTATTAAAGGTTAAATTATGTCCCCCTCCAGAATATCTGTGTTGGAGTCTGAACCCCTAGTACCTGGGAATGTGACTTTATTTGGACACAGGTAGTTAGTGAAGATGAAGTCACACAGCAGCAGAGTGGGAGGACTACGTCGTATTCCAGGATGACTGGTGCCTTTATATCCCACGTGGAGACAGAGACACACACTGGGAGGAGCCGCGTGATGATGGAGGCAGAGGCGGAAGTCATTCAGCTACAAGTCCCAGGATGCCAAGGAACGCGACAGCCGCTGGAAGCTAGAGGAGGCGCCTGCTGGGACCTTGATTCTGGATTTCTGGGCTCCAGAACTGTGAGACAAGGCGCTTCTTTTTGTAAGCTGTCTGGTAGGCAGTCCTTTGTTATGGAAGCCCTAGGAAACTAATGCAGTTGTGTTAATCATTTCTCTTTGATCAAGTCTCTAACATGTATTGATCAGAAAAAAAGTGTGTCTCCACAACTGACCCGTTTCTTCTCTTTTTTGAGAGACTTTGGAAGCTTCTGAATTAAGAGGTTATTTTCAGGAATAGTAGCCTGAGCTTCGGTTTTGGCTATATTTAATTCTAATTTATAAATCAGAAGCACTTCTCCCAAAAAGATCTGTCCTAAATCCATCTGAAATTCAAAGAAGCACTGATTTCAAACAACTCACTACCTCCACAGTCCTTAACAGACACACAATTCTCTCTAAGAATAGCAGAGCATTATTCTAAAATTAAAATCACCACTAAAGCTGGGTGACAGAGTGCCTTTATGTGGGCCTCCACAGGCCTGGCTATGCCAGATTTAATTAAGGAGTTTTATTTGCATCAATAAATTATTATCCAAGGTAAAATAAAAGTTATTCGATTTGTTCACACTCAATTTCGTTTAGGTGTACAATTAGTGGTTTAAGTCTATTGCAAAATAATTCAGCCAAGAAATCAATTTTAGCACCTACCAAAAGCCCAACCAAGCTATAATTACAATCTTCTAAATGCTAATTGTGTACAGTTTGGGATAGGAAGTACACATATATATCATCTTACTGTTTACCACCAAAAATTATACTTGCGTAAAACATGGGAAAATTATCTTTGTTATTTATGCCCCTCCATAGGGCAGGCTGTTCGTTTTACAGCCCTTTCTGGATCGGCCCAGGTTAATAACCTACTGTTTCCTGTGGTTGTCTGTGTACCTGTTATTCTTCTTCAGCCACTGGAGGTTAAAGAGGGCTGAGGCACAGAACTCCATAGGTGGAGGCAGTGGGGACCGGAGACCACAGTGGGAGCTGGGGCCTCAGGGCAGAGCCTGGGTTTCTGGGGGCTTTGCTACCTGGATGCTCAGAGTGTTCACATCCGATAAGAGGACCAGCCACCAGCCAGGGGGTGAGTGACTAACGGAGGGACTGATGAAAACGAAGCTTGTTGTCTTATGGAAACTAAATACTGCTCCAGGGAGGCTGTAAGGTGAGCACCCCTGACGAAGAACCGGGACAAGGTGTGACAACATTCAACAGGCTCTTCTGAGAGTCTTGGTGGCCTCTAAAGCAGCTGCATCTACAAGGTCTGCAGGGGATATTGGGAACAGTTGAAGAATGCAAAGGCAGGACATCCTGGGTTGGGCTGTGCTGCTTTGATAATATTCTCTTCCCATCTGCCAGAACCACAGTCCCCGTGACGAGGACGCTCGCATGCGTCCGGCAGGCCCAACACGGGCCTCTCTCCCTGGGAGGCGGATTTGCAAGTGATTGTCACTGCCACGCTGCCAGGGAGCTGAGAAAGGACTGAGGATGGGAGAAGCTGGGCGGTTCAGCCAGGGCCCCACGGCTGCTCGGTTTTGACATTACGAATATTTTGCATTTCACAGGGAATGGCAAATGTCACAGCAAACACGCGTGCGTTTTTCTGTTTATTATTAAGAGCTATTTTGTATAGTGCTCACGTCCCACGCAGTGTCTCCTTGCCTGAGACGTGGAGGGAAGCCTCTTACTGTCTTAGCACAGAAAGAACTGTTGTCAGGACTTCCCCGGAGTAGAGTGGTTAGGAATCTGTCTGCCAGTCCAGGGACAGATGGAACCCTGGATGGGTTCAATCCCCGGTCCAGGAAAGGCCCCACATGCTGCAGAGGACCTAAGCCTGTGCCCCACAACCACCGTGGCCCACGGGCCTGGAGCCCGTGCAACAGCAGAAGCCGTGCGATGAGACGCCCTCGCACGGCAACGAAGACCCAGCGCGACGGAAAGCAAGCAAAAATTAAAAAAAGGACTGCTCCTGAGCACAGGGCTGGGGGTGCCCTGTTCACACAATGCAGCCTCCCTCTGGAGAAACGGATGTAGGTTCTTCTGGGCCACCTTCACTCCTAAGAACACTGACGAGACTCGCCAAGGTGCCCAGGTGTTGAAAGACAAGCGAGGGTTGATTCAGAGAACAACGGTTGGGAAGGTGGAACAGGTGGAGGTGATGAGGCTGGAGGATGTGATCGGCTCGTGGAGAATGCCACGTGACCCTGGCACTAAGTTCGAGGGGAGACGGTGACAAATGCGGTGTGTCCAAAGGAAGCGCGCGGGGCAGTTAGGAAAGAGTCCTTGTGAGGCGGTGATGAAGGACCTGGGGGTGGCGAGTGTAGACTGGAGAAATCTCGAGGAGGCATCACACCTGGATCCTCCTAGGCCGAGGACCCGTGAAGAAAGAGGCCGACATTTGGTGGAAGCGTGGGGCATGGTGAGATCACTGGAAAAGAGTACCAGGCAGAAGAGTTCACCTTGGTTTAAGAAAAATCATCCTAGCAATTATAGCAGACAGTGATGATCTATGGAATTTTTTATCCTTGGCTGGAATTATATAAGCAACAATTGGATAGCTGTCCAAAAGAGCGCCATTTGGCTCAAACAAATGGCCTCGGGTGTCTTCTGGAAATAAGTGCCTACACCTCCAGGAATAAGGTCTTGGCTCCCTGGTTTCATTATTCCTTGGTGTCTGCTAGAGATCTCTCCACAGTACAGTAATCCTTTCTATCTCCTATGATCTCAGGGCCACTTAGAATATCATTTCTTTGGCTAACTCCTTGGCTCTGAAAAGCAACGCCAAAACCCACAGGAATCATGATGTGCCGTTGGTAAATCTCCATAAATTGCTGCTCTATTTCTTATCTTAGTTTCTCAGCTTGTAGGCATGCAACAGAGTCTTGACGGGTGAGCGAATGAACGAATGCGTGAGTGTGAGCATTGCCTACCTAATTTTGAAAGCAGTGTTCCAGGCTCCAAGGACAGAAGAGGGGAGAATCCAGATAATCTTTCGAATCCTTTAAAGCAGATGTAGGTTAGAAATTAATTAGTAACAATTGCTCATGATTTTTAAGGAAGACTCATAGCATTTTATTTTTTACTCTTAAGATAGAAAATTTCTTTAAAATGATTTTTTAGTCTTTAAATATACATGCATACATTACACTAAGTGGTGAAATATAAAAAGCATTTCCTTTATTTTTTTAATTTTTTGGGGGGAGGGCCACATCACTTCTCACGTGAGCTCTTGGTTCCCAAACCTGTGCCCCTGCGACAGAAGAGCAGCCTCAGCTCCTGAGCTGCCGGTGTTGTGCAGCTGTTAAGCTGTGTCTGACTCTTTGTAGTTCCACTGGCTCCAGCACGCCAGGCCCCCCTGTCCATCACCACATCCCGGAGCTTGCTCAGACTCATGTCCATTGAGTCGGTGATGCCATCCAACCATCTCACCCTCTGTCACCCCCTTCTCCTCTTGCCCTCAATCTTTTCCAGCATCAGTAATTTAAAAATTCATTTATTGGTCATAAATAAATCAAACAATAAAATAGAATAAAAAAAAAACACAGATTTATAACCACCAAAATGATCTCTTCTTTGACTGTCTCTGCTCTCACGACCAAACAGCATGGAAGCAGAAGTCTCGCGCTCACAGACTCCCTTGTGAGCCCACAGGCTGCCTGGTCAGCTGCCTCCTGGTCAGCTCCCTCTGCTCTCAGGGGGCAGGTGTACTTTTGGGAGCAGCACTTCCTCTCCCATCTTTACATAGAGCTTCCTCCTGGAGAAGCAAAGCCAACTGCTCCTCTTGGCCATAATCTTCTCTATAATTCCTCTCATTAAAGACTCAACCTGGGTGAAGCATAGTGGATTCCCTTTAATAAAGAATTTAAATCAAATTGAAGTTTTTTATCATGCTTCCCTGATAGCTCAGTTGGTAAAGAATCCGCTTACAATGCAGGAGATCCCAGTTCGATCCCTGGGTTGGGAAAGTCCCCTGGAGAAGGGATAGGCTACCCACTCCAGTATTCTTGGGCTTCCCTTGTGGCTCAGCTGGTAAAGAATCCGCCTGCAAGGTGGGAGACCTGGGTTCAATCCCTGGCTTGGGAAGATCCCCTGGAGAAGGGAAAGGATACCCACTCCAGTATGCTGGCCTGGAGAAATTCCATGGACTATATAGTCCATGGGGTCACAAAGAGTCAGAAATGACTGAGCAACTTTCACTTCACATTTTAAATAATTATGAGTAAAAATATGTGTGGGGTCAGAAAAGGCATAAATAATAAAATAGGCATATATATATATACACACACACACACATTTATTCAAAATGGACTACTACTCATCCATAAAAAAGAACTTAAAAAAAGAATGCCATTTGCAGCAACACGGATGGACCCAGCAATTATCATACTAAGTGAAATCAGAGAGAGAAACGCAAATATTGCATGATATCACTTACACGTGGAATCTAAAAAATTATACAAATGAACTCATTTACAAATCAGAAATAGACTCACAGACGTAGTAAATAAACGTATGGTCATCAAAGGGAAAAGATGGGGGGAGAGATAAATTTGGAGTTTGGGGTTAACATCCGCACTCTACAATCTATTTCATAATAGATAATTGACAAGCACCTACCACATAGCACGAGGAACTCCACTCGGTATTTCGTAATAACCTATAATGGAGAAGACTATGAAAAAGAACAGATTCTATATATAGATATATATATATGTATAACTGAAGTCTGGCATGCAGCAGTCCACGGGGTCGCAAAGAGTCAGACATGATTGAGCGACTAAACAACAATCACTTAGCTGCACACCTGAAACTAAAAAAAACACAAAAACATTGTAAATCAACTATATTGCAATAAAAAAATGAAGACTCAAAATAAAGACAAGTATGATCTATTAAAAAAGAAGAAAATAGGCACATGGATTGAGCAGTCTGACTGACAGGTCCAGCCATCCAAGAGCTCCCTGGGTATGTCTGGCACTTTCAACACAGGTGTCAACAAAAGAAAAGCAAAATGTGACTCGAAACCAGTGTAACCAAGGTGAGATATTCGACCGAACGTAGGGAATATCAGGCTTCACTGTTGGCTCAGACAGTGAAGACTCTGCCTGCAATGCCAGAGACCCAGGTTCAATCCCTGCATCAGAAAGACCCCCTGTAAAAGGGAACGGCAACCCGCTCCAGTACTCTTGCCTGGGAAATCCCATGGACAGAGGAGCCTGGCAGGCTACAGGCCATGGGGTCGAAAAGAGTTGACTAACACATAGAGAATATCTACTATAATCTCATGATTAATATTTCCATACATTTAAAAAATATATATATATATGACATGAAATAGGACTTCAGTTTCCTCTCTGCCATTCTGCAAGGCTGAACTAAGACAAGACAGGTTTCTGACTTTATAGCATAAGCTGTACAATGGAAAGAAAGGGGAAGTTTATTTAGTACCAACCCAGAGCCAAAAATTGTGCTTCAAATTTCACATCGTCCTCCCAACAACCAAATAAGTATTATTCTCCCATTTTATCTATTGTTCTGTTTATCTATTGCTGAATAAGCTACTCTAAAACTTAGTAGCTTAAACCGACAACTTCCTATTCTTATACCTCGCCCTTCTGTGGGTCATAAACTTGGGTCACAAAAGGCAGGGCACAGACAGACAGTCTGCACTCCTGTCTGGGCTCCGGGGCCTCGGTGAGAATGTCTGGAAAGCCGGGGGCTGTTTGGGCCTCGCTCTCTGTCCCCCTATCCAGCCTCTTCACGGAGCAGGGGGCTTTCTCCCAACATGATGACCTCAGGACAGGCGAGTCTCTACGAAGGGCTTGGGGCGCCAAGAGATGAGGCCGCTGCTGCCGTGCCCCTTAGGGCTGGGCTCCGGCCAGCAGAGGCCCGCCGCCCCCGGCCAGGCCGTCCTGGGGCCAGCTCGCATTGAGAGCGAGGAAGCAGGAGGCACCTCACAAGGACCCACAGGTCTGTGGTCCATCCCCAGATGAAGAGGCGACGGCGGAGGGAGGCAGCAGAGCCAGGACTCAAACCGGATTTGGCCAGTTATCACCCCCCGGGGACCACTCATGACCCTGTCTGTGCGCAAGGATCCAAGGGTGTCCTTCAAGATGACCTCTAATGCCGTGTCCTTTCCGTCTCAGCGACTCTTCCAAGCTCCAGACCTCTCACTCCAAACAAGAACTGCATGTATCCATTCAAATGCCACAGCACAACTCAGACTCAAGGTTTTGTTGCTCACTGGCTCAGTCGCGTCTGCTCTTTGCAACCCCATGGACTGCAGCACGCCAGTCTTCCCTGTCCTTCACTATGTCCCAGTTTGCTCAAACTCGTGTCTGTTGAGTCAGCGATGCCATCCAACCATCTCATCCTCTGTTGTCCCCTTCTCCTCCTGCTCTCAATCTTTCCCAGCATCAGGGTGTTTTCTAATGAGTCAGCTCTTCATCAGGTGGACAAAGTATTGGAGTTTCAGCTTCAACATCAGTCCTTCCAGTGAATATTCAGAGGTGATCTCCTTTAGGATGGACTAGTTGGATCTCCTTGCAATCCAAGGGACTCTCAGGAGTCTTCTCCAACACCACAGTTCAAAAGCATCAATTCTCCAGTGCCCAGCCTTCTTTATGGTCTAACTTTCCCATCCGTACATGACTACTGAGAAACCACATCTTTGACTCGATGGACCTTTGTTGGCAAAATGAGGTCCCAGCTTTAGGAGCAGACATGAGTTCTGGCCCCACCACGGGGTCCCCTCCGTCCCAAACCAGCAGCCCCTGACGTCCCCCCAGTCTGGCGGGCTCAGCACCTCGTGGGGACTCTGTCGCTGCTGCCACTCTTGCCTGGGTCCGCTGTCAGTCATCCTGGTGAGTCAGCCAGCCTTCGCGGCTGCGGGAGGACCTTGCCCGCCGGCCTCTCCAGGCTGCCTCCCCAGCCCAGGCTCACCCCTCCCGCCACACTGCCCCGTGCCCCGCCTTCAGGTCTCCGCCCAGACACCATCTCCGCAGAGGGCCCGCCCCCTGAGAGGAGCCCCTCCGCTCCACCCCAGCGTGCGTCCCTCCACTCCATCCTGCGTTTCCTGGTGTGGCAATATCTGTTTATTTGCTTCTTTACTTGTGTCCCTGGGTTTGGCTGGAACAGCGCTGTTCAGTATAAATGCAACATGAGCCTCATACGTAATCGTCCAGTTAATAGTCACCACACATCAAAGGGCAGAAGGAAGCAGGTAAGATCAATCTCAGTAATTTATTTTATTTAGCCCCAGACACCCGGAATGTTATCTTTCCAACATGTAGGCAATAGGGACAAGTTTTCAGGAAGCCCTTTCCATTTTTGGTCTCTGGTGCATTGATAGCACGTCTCGTGGAGATGACCCACGTGTTGAGGGCTCTGCAGCCACGTGAGGGCGGCTATCTGATATAAATACCGTGGAGGCAACGCCTTCTTCTCCCACTCACCTCCCACGTGTCAGCCTGGAACAGGGCCAACACTTTGTGTGCATCTGTTGATGGCCTGTGCGGATGTGGGCGTGGGCACGACCCTCGCCCCTTGCTTTTGACGTTCCTCCCCACTCACCTGCCCAGTTCCTCCTCACCTTGTTATGCCCAAGTCGCGAAATCTCCCAATGACCACCAGGGAGCCGGCATCCGATGCAAAAGCAAGAGCGTTTTTATCACCAAGCTCGAGCTGGGGCTCCCACCGTTACCAACGCAGTGGCTAAGGAGAGGAGCCAGGCACTCTGGGTTCCATTGCTTGTATAGGGTATTCTCGGGCGAAAAATGTTACCTTCTGTGGAAGGGTTAGGTGTTGGGTTCTGATTGGTTCCCATTTCCCGGGCTTAATTCGAATTTCCTGGGCAGGTCATAAGTCCTGAATGTAAAGTCAGGAGATCCTGATCTGGGATCTGATTGGCTCGCAGGTGGTGGGGTGAGGTCAGGGGATTTCCAAAGACTCTTTCCTCAGAAATCTAAAATGGAGTCTTTTTTTAACAAAATGGAGTGGCTTAGGTCCTTCAACCTCACGTGTGGCACCCGTCAGCCCCCGCAGGTGTGGCCACCAGCTACTCTTTTTCAGCCTGGGATGCTCTACCCCGATCAGCGGTTCCAGAGGACCTGCTGACCCAAGTCACAGAGCTGACAGCCAACCACCTGGGAAACTGCAGGCAAGTGTTCAGACATCTGTGATTATTTTCCTCTCTGTAAAATGGGGTTAATCCATAACTCTAGCCCCAGCCACTGTAAGAATAAAAATAAAGCAACGTGACTAAAACAATTTTAAAAAAAGGGCTCAAATAAACATTTCTCCAAAGAAGGTATGAAAATAACCAGCAAGTATAAGAGAAGATGCTCGACGTCACTAATCATCGGGAAAATGCAAATCAAGATCACCATGAGCTACCACTCACGTCCACCAGGGAGGCTAACGTCAGAAAAGACAGCAAGCAGCGGGTGTTGATGAGGATGCGCAGAGGGTAAACCCTTGGGCAGTGCTGGTAGGAATGTGAAATGGTGCAGGCCGTGGAAAATGGTACAGCAGTCCTTCAAAAAATTAACATAGAATCACCATACGATTCAACGCTTCTGGGTATAGACACAAAGGAAGTGAAAATAGAGGTGTCTGACCTGTTGTACACCCGTGTTTATGGCAGCATTTTTACTCACAACAGCCAAAACGTGGAAACAACCCGCTGATGGATGGATGGATAAACAAAACGTGGTCCATGGGTACCATGGTACATTGTTCAGTTTTGGAAATTCTGGAACATGCTACAAAGTGGATGAAACCAAAGACATGCTTAGTGCAACACGCCAATCAGTAAAAGGCCAATATTACGCTGAGTCGCCTAGACAGCCCAGCTCACAGAGGCCGAAAGAACAGCGGTTGCCGGGGGCTGGGATTGGGGGAACAGGAGCGAAGTGCTGGATACGGGCCGAGTTTCAGTTTGAGGACAAATGCTGGTGGATGGACGGTGGTGATGGCTGCAGGACAGCAAGGATGTGCTTAACGGGGCAGATTTGCGCGCTTAGAGAGGATGAGGATGCAGACTACTGCGCCCACTTTATCACAGCAACAAAAAGTGAAGCAGTGTCAGTGAAAGTGCTGGATACGGGCCGAGTTTCAGTTTGAGGACAAATGCTGGTGGATGGACGGTGGTGATGGCTGCAGGACAGCAAGGATGTGCTTAACGGGGCAGATTTGCGCGCTTAGAGAGGATGAGGACGGAAACTACTGCGCCCACTTTATCACAGCAACAAAAAGTGAAGCAGTGCCAGTCAAAGTGCTCCGGTGGGTGTAATACTTGCACACATGTCAGGTGGCCTTATCCCTAGTGTTCCCCCCCCAACGGCCCCCTGCTCACCCACGCTCCCGGGCATCTCTGAGATCCCAGTAACAGTCGCTAAAGCGATTCCTGGAGCTCCCCCGCTGCCTCCGCCTTCACCTGCCCCCCTGCAGAGGCGCAGAGCGGGCCATCTTCGCTGAATATGTCTTTTAAACTACGCCAGTCTGAATAGTTTTCACGTGACAGAACGTGGAGCGGGATGCGCAAAGCACGGTAGAGAGGTGTGTGTGCTGTGCGTCCCGGGTTTGTGTTTAGAGTACAACGATGCTATTTTTAAAGCCAGCAAGCGCTGGTTCCACCTGCTGGCTTCTTCGGGCGACCCGGTCTGTGTGCGCCTTCTCCACCTGCTTTGGAGTCTGTGTCCGCGCTGTTTGTCCCCACGACGGGCTGCACGCGGCGGATGCGGCGAAAACAGAACCCGCAGCCCGTAGCCTGGGAGCCCGAACTCCGCGCCCCTCCCGCCGTGGGAGCCGAGCGAAGCAATAAGGCCTAATAACTTCCCCCATGCCCCTAATTGCTTTCTTCTCCTGACAAAGAACCGCACCAGCGGCTCGGGCAGCCCTCAGGGAAATCTCAGCTTGTTATGAGGCTGGTGGGCAATCCTTTCATCACCGTGAAACGCTGGCAGTTTGTGTCAACAAATCCAATTTCAGTCAATCAATAGACAACCCGCCTGCCGGCCGTCCTCCCTGCTGGCGGGGCTGACACAGGACCTGTCTCTTATACACATCTAGATGTGTATAAGAGACAGAGCATAAGCTGTACAATGGAAAGAAAGGGGAAGTTTATTTAGTACCAACCCAGAGCCAAAAATTGTGCTTCAAATTTCACATCGTCCTCCCAACAACCAAATAAGTATTATTCTCCCATTTTATCTATTGTTCTGTTTATCTATTGCTGAATAA